>JAJEKB010015256.1:11024-31729 GCA_022393335.1 Macrotrachela quadricornifera
GCAAGGAACCCAACATTTAGCCGCTGCTTTAGAACAAAACAAAGTAATATAAATCACATCTACCTTCTTCTTATTCATCTATGCACGTACTTTTTTATTCAGACACTCACCACATTGAACCTCAGGCTCAATCAAATTGGTCCACAAGGAGCACAAGATTTGGCTACTGCTCTAGAACAAAATGAAGTAATATAAATTACGTCAGTATTCTTCTTATTCATCTATTCACTCACTATTTTACATAGACACTCACCACATTGGACCTCGGGTACAATGAAATTGGTCCACAAGGAACCCAACATTTAGCCAGTGCTTTGAAACAAAATAAAGTAATATGAATTACATTTATCTTCTCCTTATTCATCTGTGTACTCACTATTTTATACAGACAATCACTACATTGGCCTTCCAATACAATCAAATTGGTTCAGAAGGAGCACAATATCTAGCCGCTGCTTTAGAACAAAACAAAGTAATATGAATCTGTTAGAGTCTTGGATGATACATCCAGACGTTAACGAAGATTTAGATGTCTCTTCTGGTCTAACTGGTTAAGACGACTGCCCGGATAGCAGGAGATACGTGATTCGAGTCCCGTGAAGAACATCTTTTTCTTCGTTCTGTCACATAACATCAGTGACACTGCTTGACCCATTCGATGGCTCACTTATGATGCTAACAGAATCACATCAATATTCTTCTTATTCATCTCCGCACTCACTATTTTCTACAGACACTCACCACAATGAACCTCAAGCTCAATCAAATTGGTCCACAAGGAGCACAACATTTAGCCGCTGCATTGAAAGAAAATCAAGTAATATGAATGACATCAATCTCCTTCTTCTTCACCTACGCATTCATTATTTAACACAGACGCTCACCACATTGAACCTCGGCGTCAGTAAAATCGGCGATGAAGGAGCACAATACTTAGCCGCTGCTTTAGAATCAAACAAAGTAAAATGCATCATATCAATATTCTTCTTATTTATCTATGCACTCACTATTTTACATAGACACTCACCACATTGGCCCTCCAATACAGTCAAATTGGTTCAGAAGGAGCACAATATTTAGCCAATGCTCTAGAACGAAATAAAGTAATATGAGTTATATCAATATTCTTCTTATTTATCTATGCACTCACTATTTTACACAGACACTCACTGCGTTAGGGCTCTGGTGGGATGAAATAAATTTTAGTCTAGGACAGCATGTCAAAGAAATACTCAAAACCAATGCGTCCTTGAAGGATCGAATATGATTGTTGAGAAGGAAAATGTCGATGTCAAAAATGTATTTTTATCAGAGGATGAATGGGTCTTCTAGTTTTTATAGATGGATATTTTTTGATGAATTGGATTCATTTTTTTTGTTGATTCCGTTTAATAAATGTCATCGAGAATGATGTTTGTTTCTCTGTTATTAAGCAGAAACTTAACACATTCGACCCGATTCAGTTTTCATAGAAAGTAACATTTTCAGATACCTTTTATCCTAAAACAAAATACACCGCCAGATGCAGCGTGAAAAGCTCCACAACCTGCATCGTAAAACTTATTTCATTTGTGTTCTTTTTGTTTTCAAAAAAACCCAAAACTCTGTACAACCAATTTTTGACGTTGCTTCGAGGCGAATATATTTTACGTCAAAGTTTATACACAGTTGAAATAAGTTATACAATGCAGGTTGTAGAGCTTTTCACACTGCATCTTGTGGTGCATTTTGTTTCTTCTTACGAAATCATATTAGATAATAAAAAGATGAAATCAGAAAAATGAAATTTCACATTCGTTTAGAAAAGAGTGATCGTTTCACAACCTCGAAAACTACCCACACAGAGTTTTACTTTCTTTGGAAACAAAAACTATACAATTAAAATAAGCTTTTCCATGGGGATTGTAGAGCTTTTCACGCTGCATCTTAGGGTATATTCTGTTTTTTTTTGATAAAACGTATTTAGAGATTGAAATATGAAATGCAAAGTGGGACCCACCGGTGGGTCCCATCGGGTCGAATGTGTTAAGGTTGATGTCTATAAAAAGTCAACAACAGGACGTCAAACAATCACTCCATTCTTTTACGTACTTCTGTGTAAATCTTACTGAAAACTCAGACATATAGTAATGTAAAAAGAATAATGTTCCTATTAGAATCAATGTCAAACATGAATTTACAACCCTCGATTATTTTTAATTCAAGCTTAAAATAACAAGAAGGTCATTAAAAAAAAAGCTAAGTAATAGATCAAAAAGGCTTTTATTCATTGCGAATTCGAATTTTCTGTACTAGATAATGGTCAGTCAAGTTTTATCAAAAACTATGATTTATTCATTTCTCGTTAATTAATAACTAACAATATTGAAAAACTAACATCAGACTTGAGTTCCTCATAGGAAATTATCTTTGGTAACTTTTTACTAGAGACAGTTCTTATTATTTATTATTAAGTGTTTGGTAAAACCCATTCAGTCTTGATTTATCGATCTTTCGTTATCTCGAATCAAAATTTTTAAGTAAAATAACAAAACAAATTATAAATTGTTTATTTACTTATTATTAAACTCAAATTTGGCTTAAGATTCGAATTCTATGCCTCCGACAACCCTCTGTAGAATTTTCTTTTAGAACTTCACAAGTTTTAAATATTAATCTAGGCTACACCGTTTTCCAATTGGTATGACTACACAAACATACCGACAAACTTTAGAAACAAGCATACCTGCAAAACTACAAACTTATCTTATGCCGTATGATTCCTGCTTCAATTCACAAAATAAATTGTTATTTTCTTAGAAAAAACATTCCGCAATCAGAGATTTTCAAAATTTTCACAAAAACTAATGCTATCGATTGACTTCTTGATCAAAACAATCTTTGATTAAACTTTATAAAAAAAAATCGTTCTTTTTAATCTTTTTTTAAACAAGTAACGCTCGTCAAAAGTGACTCTTCATTCTATCTATTTCGAGAATCATTCATAGACAAATGGTCCACAAATGTAACACTATAGTCAGCTCCTCACGATTTTCTCATCATCGATAACATTCCTTTACTTTTATGATGTATTGATAGAGTACTTAGATGAGTCGCCCCAACTATAGTTCAATCAGAGTTCATAACGAAAAACTGAGACAAGACGTAACATTTCCATTGATTTTAGCTAAGTTACTTTAGCCTGACCTTGTACCCTGAGCAAACACACAACAAGAATAAAACATTTTGCCTCAACTCCTCATTAGGATTTCCAATAACATTTGTCCGTTAGGTTCTTCTGATATAAGAAAAAACGCATGATGTTCGAAACTACATGAACAGGAATTCGGAATGACAACAAGCAAATAACATCATATTAGGATTCAGAAGTCCTTTAATGAATAGGTCCTTTTTTTTACGGGCAAATGTTTATTAAAGAATTATTTTATCTAAAGAATCGAATCATTCACCATTTTCTCACAGTGCCTCAACTCTCATTTATTATACTTAAGATGAAGCTTTTAAATCAACGTTTAGTCATTCGTCGGCCACTCACGACAAGTCGTTTGCATATTTAAAGCTACTATATCGAACGATATTAGTTCAGCTTTGAAGTTAATGGATGCATCTCATTTAAAATCTTCTCAAAAAACTACTGGATATTTTCTAGGAAAGAGCTTCGTCTATTTTGGAATATAATTCTACGGTTGATATCTATGGAGACTAAACAACAGAACTTCAAACAATTGCTTCGTTTTTGCATATATCTCACTCAAAGATCCAACATATAGTAATCAACAAAGAAAACTGTTTATATTAGAATCAACATTGAACATACATTCATGACCTTCGAATATTCATGAATCAAGCTTAAAAAAACAACCAGTTCATTAAAGAAAGCTAAGAAATAGATCGCAAACATTTTTACTAACTTCGAATTCGTATTTTTCATGCTCAATAACGTTCAGTCAAATTTTATTAGAAACGATTATTTACTAATTTATCATTATTTAATACATTTACTATTAATTATTTGGCAAACCAACTCAGCTTTCATTTATTGATCTTCGACCATCCTGGATCAAACTTCTTAAGAAGAAAGTAATACTAATTATTAAATGTTTGTTAACTTATTACTAACTACAGATTTGACTTCCGATGAGAATTCATTATCCTTCATATAGTTTTCAACTAGAATATTACAAGCTTTTGATATTAATTCAGCTGACAACGTTTTCAGATTGACTTGGATACAGAAAGATGCAGAGAAACTTTAGAAGGAAGCATATCTGTATAACTGCAAAGTTATTGTATGTTATATAATCTCTCCTCCAATCCACGAGACAAATTGTTATTACGTGAAAAAAAGCCTTATTTTTAGTAAAAAAATTATTTGAAAAAATTCAAAAATTAATGGTACGATTCGATTCTTCTACCCTGAGAACCCTTTTGGAACATTTTTAGGAACTGTTACATTCTAGTATTATCGATATAATCGTTACTGTTTTCTGATAGGTTAGAACAGGCAGACAAACTTTAAAGTAATTTACGGGCCATATAACCCTTTCTTTCAAAAAAGGGAATAGACAATGATTATCTTCTCTTATAACTAAATCGAAAAGAGGGGAAAGTCAATATAGTCATACAGATATTTTGCTTGCACTCAAGCGGCAGAACAAACATAAAGTTTATATGCTTTCAACGATCTATTCAGTGATATTCAAGAATTCAAGCAAAATAAATCGACAAATTGGAAAAGGGATTCGAAAACCTGTTTATATTCTCGACTATTCTGAAAAAGATGGAGGCAGTCGATCATGTTGACAGGTACCTGACATTTTTCGAATATATAAGAAAATCAGTAAAATGGTACGAGACACTTTTTTTTATCCCATAGGCGAGCAGTATATAATGCATTTGTAATTTATGAAATACAGTACTACTTTGAAAGACCATTAAAAAGAAATTCTCCGGTCATCTGTGCATCGTATAATATACGCAGTGATACATGATATATTTGATGTGACTGCGATGCAGCTTCTATGATCGTTGATTGCTTCAAAGACTATCATACAAAGATGGACTACTAATGACTGTTTGAGACTAAAATGTAATTACTTTGTACAGAAAAAAGGATCATATTTTTAAATTTTATAAAAAAAAGTTAGGACACAAAGGGTTAGAAAATAACTATCCTTTGACTAAAAATTCGATTGGTAAAAGATTTCAAAAAACGAATTTCGAAATCGAATTTCTCAATACCAAAACGTTGAGATGATATCTATTTTATGTGAATTATAATCAGATCTTGACTGAGAAAACCCTGCTCCTTCTAATTGGTTTGGACAGACAAACTTAAAACATGAATCTATCCCGTAAAACTCTTTCTTTCAGAAAAGGAGATTACACCAAAAACAGACTTAGAATGTAAAAACCTTGAATAAAAAGCTGTTAGCGCCATACCTGTGGGATTAAAATCGTGAGACATGATGTACCTATAATTACTAAGTTACCCAAAAGTTGTCTTTTATATATATTCAGATATAGTTAGATATTATTCTTTCCTCTGTAGCATAAAATTTCGACGAGAAAATATTCGAAAAATATTTAAACTAGACTTGGTTTTTACATGACCACTGGCAGTCCTTGAAGACGCGCATGTCACCATGTGTGAGAACCTCCAGATTCTATTTCTCATGCGATATAATGGTTTATAATGGTGTATCAATCACGGACTGTGGGAATGGGTGAGCGGAGAATGTGAGTCCAAATTTCTATCTCTATACGCTTCAACAAACTCTTTCAGATCGTGTTTTACAAAAATCCATAGAGATAGAGATTGAAACATCACATAATCAATTTTGATAGTTGTCCAAATAATCGATTATGAAAAATGTTTAGAAGCACCTTTTGTTGTATATTATTTAATAGAGATCTTTACTTTAAGTTTTTTGAATAAATAAAATGTTAAGATATTTAAAGAACTGGATCAGAATCATTCGCATAATTTTTATTATGTATACTTGAATGGTCGTAATATGTTTAATTAATGGAATATTTTTTGAACCGTATGAAATTTTCTTACTAATGTCTGGTATTAGTGATAATATGGTTATTTGTGATATCAAGATTTTCATCTTCACTTTTGGTGAGAAACAGATGGTCTCTACGACTTGTTAATAAAGTTTAATATAGTGCAATAAGAATATTGACGAAAACTAATCAATATTATTGTCACGTTAAGATTAATAAATATATATGTCAATAAAACATTTGTAGCTTTATATGCATCAATAGATTTATTATAGACAAGGTATAGGAAATGAGTTTATATTGTCAATATATTCAATATTATTCAAAAATCTGTTCAAATTACTGATGATATACATGTATTTCAAAGGTAAATAAAATAAATTCTATTTCACTATGTTCTTAGTAAATAGACAATGAAAAGTATAGGAAAATGATAATAAATATGACTGTAGAAGTAAAATGTTTAGATTTTTTGTACAGCAAAAAAAATTGAATAAACATGAGTTCTATATGTGTAATTTGAGGATTAGTTTGATAGAAATAAATACTTGAAAAAGAAGAAAGTAAATATTCATAGTGATATATTTGAAATAGCATGAACAACTATTCAATTAAAATCATGAAATTCCAAGAGGACTCGAATCTATATCTTTCGATATTCAATCGGTTGTTTCATCAATTAAACTATCCGAATTTCTTCCTCGTCTTCAATAAAGATGACATGTTGATTTCACAAATATTTTATGTCTACTCGAAGATAATGATAATCAAATATTATTTTCTCTTTCTATAGCTGCACGAGAACTGTTATCTACAAGATAGAATATATATTAGGAAAATAGAATTTCGATTTCATTCAGTTATCTGGCATCATAGAAAGTTCATTCTTATCATCCTCATTCGTGCATAAAGAAAATAAAAGATTATTTTCTTCTTTCACAAATATATCTATCAAACTCACCCTCGTCCTCATCGTTCATGTATCACGATTGTATAAGGATCATTTAAAAAAAAGCGCAGATGAGTATTTTTTCGAATAAGTTTTATTAGAAGCAAGACAGATAATTATAGTTTTCCTTGTTAAAAAGAGAAGATGAAGATGCATTGAATCGTGTATTACAATATTTCATGATCTGATTTTTTTATAAGTTTTTCAAATGATCTTTTTAAGAGCATAACTATCTAGAAAAGTGTTACTCTGAATTTTCAATTAATGACTAATCAAATATCAACAAAATGCAGAAATCTTAGATCAATAATATTTATTATAGTGAAGTTTTCAATTGTGTTTTTCTATTAATTCTTATGAAAAAAAAATCTCATTTTTATTCCTTTTCTCTTTTCTCACAAAAAAGCTATTAGCAGCCCAGTAGAAAATTTTAGGATTAAATCTAGCAAGTTCTATAATGATACTTAAAATTATCAACCCTCAAGATTCTGCACCTCCATCTAGGTTGTAATATAGCTATGTAAAAGACATTGTATCAAAAACCAAATTTTAATCGATCTTTTCCTGATTTAAAATTGATTGAAATCGATTACTATTGGATAATTGATTTTAATTTGTGATCACCTCTTAAACTGCTTTTAGTGTGTAGCACTTACCTTTTTCTTGGCTTAACCCTATTGTTACTTTTTAATTGATCATAATTGATTACTCTTATATAATCGATTTTAATCAGGCACATCGAGAAACAGCGTTTTTTTCAAGATTCGACCGCAAAACCCTCGATAAGCCGATGATTTTTCTAACTTTCAATGTTAGCAAACTATAAAGTTACCATTGCGCTAAAGTCAGACACGTATATTAAAGTCGAAACTCCTATATAATTTTTTTAAAAGTGAGATGGTGCCGTTGCATTAGAAATCGATTAAAATAGATTTTCTCTCAGAAAACCTGAGCAACTCATTAAAAACTTAATTGATCATTGTCTATTTCCGCTGAAATCGATTAACTTTCATTACCTTTCAGAATTTCTCAATATTCGATTAAGAGTCTAAACGGTTGTAATCAGCTTCAACGCGAATCGATTAAATTCGATTTCAGTTAGTCACAATGATAGAAGTTTCCTATTCATCTAAAAGCTTTTTAAAAAAACGTTTAAATGTGTCGATTTTCGATTAAATTAAAGATACTAATTGATTTTAATCGATTGTTTTGATTTTTATAAGAAAAATTGATTATAGTTGATTAAAAAAACAATTAAGGTCATATACATTTTTAATCGATTACTTTCATTACTGTTGAAAAATTTAATTTTAATCGAGGATGATCGAATAAAATCGATGAAAACCAATTTTTGTTTTAAATTTAATGAAAAATTATAATATCTAATCGAATTTTTTTGATTTTTTTAGAATAAATAAATTTTAATCGCATTTTTCTCGTTTTTTACATGAGTATTGTAATTGGATTGTAAATCCATTACAATCATTAAAATGGATTTTGACACATTTTAATTAAAATTCTCCATCCAATTATTTTGCACCAAAATTTTCGTACTAAACCATTTGAAACACATTTCTAAATGAACTCATGTTTACGATCGATTGAAATTTATAGATTGTTAATGAATAAATATCCTATCGATTTTTAGTTTGGTGAGTGATACAAGTCTGCATTAATTACGAGGAATTTCTCGTATTCTTTTCGATATAAAAATATGGACAGAGTTTCTAATTTTCATTTTGTATTCTTTGTTGTATATTCAAAAGGGATGCAACAATCTTTTTACAATAATTTTTCAATCTATATCTGATAAGTATAAAAATACACTACCTCCATTTGCAAAAAGATTATCTTCATTGACTCAATCCACACATATAGTAAGGGTCTTATTTAATTGTTACCATAAAGTAAGAATTTCTTCAATAGAATATACTGACAGATTCTACCCATGTAAAAAAATTACCGAAAAAATCAGATTAAAATCATAAGCTTTTAATTGATTTTTCATCGAGTTTGAATCAAGTAAACTAAAAAGCTAGTTTTCCATTGATTATTTCATCTATTTTCGATTATAATCGATTAAAAGTGATGATAAAACATAGATTTTAATTGATTTTTTTTACCAACTTTTATCCGATTATAACTGAAAATAGGTGAAATAATCGATGAAAGTTCCAACGTTTAAGATTATCTAATTAAAAATCGGTTAACAGCGCATAATTTTAATTGATTTTAATCAAAAAACATCTGTTTTGTCTGTTAAATTTTTTTACATGAGTAAGGTGAGATTGAAATTGGCGAAATCAAATATCTTTGATTATAAATTAGATTGAAATGATTCCCCCTAAAAACGTCGAAAGTAAAAACATCGAAGATAAAAATGTCGAAGTAAAAAATGTATAAACTGAAAAAAGTCGAAAGCTAAAAATATCGAAAGTGAATAATGTCGAAAGAAAAAATATCGAAAATAAAAAAAATCGAAATATTCAAATATCGAATATTGTTGGTAGCTAGGAGAGCTACTGGAACTTATTTTTTTGCGATTTATTTCTTCTGCAGGATTTATTTAATGGAAGTTTATTAAGATTAATTAGCCGTATCAAGATTTTCGGGCATCCTCACTCTATTGTTTCGTTCCTTACCCTCACCGTCGTCTGCTTCTGCGCCCTCACCCTCATCTGCTTCTGCGCCCTTACCTTCATTTGCGCCTTTGCCTTCACACTCAAGACTGTCTCTGATTGATTCCAAAATGGATACGGTTTTTTAATAAATACCAAAAAAAGTCTCGGTAGCTGCTGATTTTGTATATAAAGATTATCATGTTTCGATCACTTTTCATTTCGACATTTTATGTTTCGAGATTTTCATCTTCTACGTTTTTATTGTTCGATATTTTATTTTTCGACATTATTATCTTTCGACAGTTTTATCTTTCGGCATTTTTCCAGTTAATTTTTTCGAGATTTTTATCGTTCGACATTTTTGTTTTCGACCAAATTAGGGTTAACCATTGAAATCCATTCAAATGATTATGTATGATTGAGTTGAGATTGAAATCACAGTAATCGATTATCTTCGATTATAAATCTGATTGGAATCTATTCAAAACATTATTCATGATTAAGTTCATATGGAAATCAAAAAAATCTGCTACCCTTGATTTCAAATCTGATTGAAATCTATTCAAATTCATATTTCAATTTTTACTAAATAATCTAACATTTATTTTTCTCTAAATTTACTACTTTCATTTAATCGGTTTATTGTGCCCTTACTGTATAAGATAAAGACTAAGATATCTTCATCGTACATTCTAGATGAAAGCTAGATATTTGTTTATTTTATTGTTAATGTTAAAAACTAATGCCAGTAAAGTAATATCTGTATCTCTCATATGGATTGTTCTCTCGTATTTTCAATATATAGAATTATATTTTATGCTATGAATTTTGTATGAAAAAAATAAAATAGACGTGATGCAATAGTAATGAACAGAATTTAGGTCTCCAAGTATTTGACATAAATGACTAGAGTACTCAAAAACTATATGAGAGTACTCGTGAAACATTTATTATTTCTAAGGCGAGTACTCTCTTGATGAGTACCTTCACTAAGGTTGGTTCGAGACATACCTAGGCTGGACACTATTTATTGAACATTTCAATATGTTTCAATGATGTGCATATCAATCATTTGCACAAAAATAAAAAAAACATGGTTTTTCTTCTCACAGAAAAGGATTAATAGGTTTATTTTAATAAGTTTTTACTTCAAAATTTAATTTCAAAGATACCTATTTTATCATAACTAAGGATAAATTGCCAAAATACTATTTTTCTTCATGTAAATAGTAGCAGAAGATTGAAATTTTCACTAATATTAAAAGTTGAAGAAACGTTAATTTTTCTTAAAGTTTCAAAGAATACATATGAAATTTAACAAATTTTATCAAATATTACGTGCCTAAATAGTCATAAGAAAAATAAAATCTAGATATGTCAATGTTCAAATATTTTATTTTAACTTTTCGGTTAAAGATTTTTCTTTTCATATGTACTATTTTATTGAAGTCAATATGAAAAAAAACATTTAAAACTCATTTCCATTCTTCTTATTTTACTTCTAGTTTAGTGATTTATATAGTTAATTGTTTCGTAACAATCATTTTCTTGGCTATACTTTTTCATACAAGTATACTTGTTTAAAAATTGGTGCTATTGAGACATTATCATTACAACTTAAATGGTTTAATAATCATTCAAAACAAAGATATACATCTATTTAATAATTTATATAACTAATTGGTTGAAAAGGATAGTTTTGGACAATAATCAGGTCATTGAATATTATTTAAACATGCGCGAATATTTATTAAATAGTGTTTCAGATTAAATAGATAATCATTCAATTTTTTTAAAATTTTGTCTCTGGTTATTCGAAAAAAAGCTAAGGAAGCATTAAGTCATTTCTTTTAAAGTTATTAACCCTTTGACCGCCGCCGCCGTTTATAAACGTCGGAAACCTCATCTTCGAATTAAATAAAGTAACCATTCATAACGTATGCACTTTACACACACTTGCATAAAAAAAAGCGTTAGACAGCTTGAGCTTCAGAGTCTACGATTTTATTAAGGCACACTATAGAATTATTCTATAAAAAGAGGGTACATTTTCTGCAAAAACGTTTCTTCCTTCTCATATGTCGGCGGTCAAAGGGTTAATTAAATTTCATATTTGGATCACATTTACTAGATGATGGTACTGAAAAAATAAATATCATATTATCAGTCTTTAACTATAAAAGTTTGTTGGAATATATGAAAACGTATGGATGTCTCTTGCGCACTTCTATATAGCTGTCAGTCGATTTTTTAGTTTGCTTATTTTATTGTTTTTATATCTTCTAATCTGTTTGCATCAAAATATACATGATGATTTGAACTATATCGATAGTTATAGTGTTTCAGATTTGTTGCGTAAAACACTACTTAAAACTAGAATATAACAAAAAAAAAAATGATTGTCATATTTGATTAAAAAATAGTAAATTTATGTGAGCTGTATTAAGGTGCAAGAGAGACATTCGTACATTTCTTAACGCTTTGAGGACCGAAACTTTTTTCAATCGAAAAATAGTTCTTCAATCAAGCTGTTGTTTTTGGCTCAAAATGCTAGGATAAAAACCTCATGATAATGCAACGAGAGGAGAGAGGAAGAAACCATGCGTCAATATATAGTAGCAAAAAGAAAGGAGGACATCTGGGAAGGATCTATCAAACAGGAGGAAAGAGAGAAAAGACCTGCATGGGATGGTACGTGGGTGATTTATTTACCTTAAATATTGTAACAGTTTAATGTAGAACAAACATTCTCTTTACTGAAAAAAGGTGGGACAATATATGGCCCACGGTCTCCAAAGGATTAAAAAATTCCTATATTGAAAGGCTGATAGTAGACTGTTTCTTTTAGTATTATTTCTTACTTTTTCGTTCGTTTGACAATACTTAACATTAAATAACTATCCCTGAGAAATATTGCTAGTAAATGAATATCTGACGGTTAATAAGTTGTAAGTTCTTTTGAGAAGAAGCGTATCATAAATCATATACGATTGCTGTATGTAATCAGTTCAGGCAATTATGTATGAAAATATAGGTAGTCTTTTATGAAATGTAAAAGATATGCCCATTCATATAAACTTAAGCATCATCGATTTTGAACATCTCAAGATTGTTCAATATTAATTTTATTGAGAGTGTGAACTTTTCAAAACAGTATAGAGGAGAAAAAGATACTCAGATTTACTTGAAAGAGTACAATATACAATTCAAAAAGATATACAAAGTAAGATTTTTCTACAATATTTGAGATGTATTTACTCACATGTATAACTAGTATTATAAATAGTCATCTCTATAGAAATAAAAATTTCAAAATAAAATGATGAAAAAATGCAGCTATTCATGCTAATCAATTATAAAAGGCACAAATATACATAGTAGGATGATAAGAATAAGTTGAAATATATTTATAGCAAGAATTGTAAAAAGATAATACCTACTCAAAAAATATCTTTTGATTAAAAAAAATAAAAGTTTGTAACTATATCTAAGTGAGAAGATTATTTTCAAAAGAAATATATCATCAGTTTTAAACAAAGAAATTGATTGGAAGCAATTTAATTGATAGAACTGATCAAAACATGTCTTTTTCATGATTTGTACTTTTAATGGGTTAGTTTTTCGAAATCTTTGATTTCTTTATGAATCTATATCGTTTTGATGCATTTTCGTAGCTATTTCGTAAGAAAGCTTTGTATTATAAGAATATTATTTAGAACTTGTATTTTTATTAAAATCAATTAGACAGGAAATAGTTAAGAATCTAATATTAGAATATCGAGAAAATTCTAACTAAATGGAAGAATCTATGCGATCTACTAATCCTATAGAACACCTTAATTTTTCGAGTAGATTATTTTTTTCCTTTATGATTACAGTACATCTATATAGAATGATCAAAAAGGTCTTTTAACAGGAATTTATAAAGTTTCACCTTCATTATTTTTATTCTTCATGTTGATCTATTTTAGGAATTACATCTATTACATATCAAATTAACAACATGAACTCTTCAAAGTATCTATTAAGACAAAATTTTAATAAAATTTTTGACATCTTTTCTTTCAAACGAATAAATGATGTGTATTATTTAGATATTAAAATTCGTTTGTTATTAAATAATATTAAATTCATAAAAAATTAATTAGTTTAAGATTAAAATCATATCTCATACGGTACAATTGTCTACCAAATTTATCGATTCATCTGTCTAAAACACACGATTGATATATATTGAGATTTAACAAGTTTAGCTAAAGCGACAATTCAAGAGTTCAATTGGATATTTAGCCTGAAATATCTTTAAATATTTCAATAGTACATTGAAAGAATGAAAGTTAGTATTTGAACGTTTTGATTATTTTATGCAGACACAAATATATTATCAAAGAGAAGTTTTAAATAATGATAAAATAGAAGGAGATCATCATAATCATAATTCTATAGAATATTTTCTTTTATTTATTGTTCGTTATATTCGATCTTAAAAAAAAAGATAAGTTGCATTCGTATTTAGTTAATATCTCTTAATGAAAACAACATGGTTTATACATTAGACAATATAGTTTTCTTTAATAGAAACAAACCAAAGGATAAATTGAGAGTATCTATAGACTTAACATTGTCTTTAAAAACATTGCTATTGAAATAGTATTGCAAAATATATTTATTGAACATACTTTTCCAAACTACTTCAGAAAAGGTGAGAAAAATGTTTTTTATTAGAAATAATGAAGGATTTAATAGAAATAGAAAAGCCATTTTGATACAAATAATAATTATCTATGAAAAACAAAAAAATATCTCACAGCTATGTAAACTTCTCATTAGAAATAAGAACAATTTCTCTTCAATAGGAAACTATGTTGAATATTATTAAAAAATATGACTAAAAAGCCATTCATTTTTTGTAAGTTAGTATCGAATGAGTTAAATATAATTACCGCGCTCTGTATATTTGTTTTCAGTCTCTTAAGAAACAAATTCTATCAAAAAATGCAGTGTTAAAAGTTCTACAATTTACATGTTAAAGATTATTGTTGTTATTTTCAGTAAAAAAAAGCAAAATTTTCTGCAGCTAATTTTCACAAGGTTGAAATTTGGTCACTCGAAGTTTGGTCCATTTTGAAAATAAAAAGTGCAACTAAAAGAAAAGCGATCTTGTGTCAATTGTAAAGCTTTTCATGTTACATCTTATGACATATTTTGTTTTTTAATACGATATAATAATTGATAAAAAACTGAAACGCAAAATATGGGCGTTTAAAATATCTCATCCATTAATTTTTCAGAAACAAAAATGCATGTAAGAAACTTTTTCTATTGACTTACTTACGTTATGAACTAAAGAAAAATTACTGCGAACTTCTTCTCCATATATTCTCTACTGAAAGAGAAAACTAGCTCATTTTTCTATGATAAAAATTTCACTTCGATCATTTCTTTAAAAAATTAGACTTTTTTAAGAGAAAAAGTCTAATCTTTCACTGTTAATATCAGACATAGTAATATTCTCAACGACTTTACACTAATCGACGATCTTGTCATCGATCTTTCCAGATTCTTGAATTTCACTCAAGATTCTTTTTACTACTCCTTCTATACAAGAATCTTGCCTGAAAAAACAGATCTTGATCTTCTGTCAAGGTTCGTGTAGACCGAATTTTGTTTTCTTGGCTGATTCTTTTTTCCATACAATTCTTGCATGATTCTTATTTTCTTGAATTCTTGTCTGAATCTCTTTCTTGAAGTTCCTGATTGATTCTTGTGATACAAATAGGGGTGTCGAATTAGTATTAACATTTCATTTATTTAATGCTAACACCAATACTTTTGTATAGTGATCCTGAAGCAAAACTATTGCAGCGTGTACTGATTAATGCAATGTTAAAGCAAAGCTTTCATCTCTGACTGATATCAATAATTTTATATACAGACCTATTGATATCATTCAGAGGTGGAAGCATTGCTTTAACGTTACATTAATCAGTACAAACTGCAATACTTTTGCTTCAGGATCATTATACAAAAGTATTGGTGTTAGCATTACATTAATGAAATGCTAATATTAGGCTGACATCCCTAGACGTAAATGAGGCTTGTCTTTACAGCACTATGATTGTCTCCTTTCGTTACTAGAACTTGTTCTGCAGCCAGAAAAAGTAAAGATAATTAAGTTGAGAGAGCTTGTTGTTTTCGATGTGCTCTTCATCGCCTTTGTTTTACTGTATGAGGTAATGATTCTAAAAAAACGACAATATGTGGCTCGAAAAAAAGAATATTATAGGTACACATCCTATTATCTAAATTAAAAATAATATTGCTGAAAAAAAAATTACTTGAATTCTCTTGGTTAATTGCTATGAGAAAAAAATTTCTACAAATAAAAAAATACATGTTAATGACAAATACAATTTTTTAAAAAACAAATCATTGTTGTATTTTACTGTCTTCTCTCTATATTCAATAGAAAAAGAAAATAGATGGATGTCCTTTCAATACGTTCGACTATCTTGAAAGGTTACTCATTCAAAGTGTAGTGAAAACATCACTTCTTTCATTATAAATGAATATATAAAGGTTATACGACTGCATCTATATATGTATTTAAACAATGAGATCCCGTGATATTAATCTTGACGATCAGATAAGAATCTTTTAAAAGAAAGACAAAGAAGCTTGTCTGAACTTCAAGAAACTATATGTATCCTGTAGGCTCTTTCCAGATTCTTGTTTTCTCGATCAATCAGATAAGATTCTTTTCGCCTTGTAGTTCAATCAAAAGTCTTCTGAGAGGAAAGGAAAAAGATTCTTGCTTGAATCTTTTACTTCAGAGTAATCAGACAATTTTCTTGTCATCTTGAACTTTCGGTAAGAATCTTTTTTTCTTTCCTCTCAAAAGGAATCTTGCTTGAACATCATGATTTAAAAGAATCTTGACTAATAATCAAGAAAATCAAGAATCTGGAAAGATCGAGGTCAAGATCGTCGATTAGTGTAGTCTTCTGATTATTTTCATGAACAATTTTCAAACTGATATTACTGTTAAATTTAATTAAAAGAAATTTGTAATAAGTCAAAAATAGGAGAATCGAATTTTGTCTTACTTGATGATTTTATTGTATTATTTGATACTTGTAAACTAAAATAAATAATTTAAATTAATTTAACCTAATTTAAAATTCAAGCAAATCTTGATTTGTATTTTTTAAGTATTTTTTTTAGTTATACATAAATAAACAAAGTTTTAATGAAATAGTAGAGATATTTGAAACTAAATCATTTTCTCTTTTCTACGTATATGGAACTAATAAAAACTTTTGTTCTGTTCAAAAAATGATAATTTTCAGATTAAAATTGTGTTTTGTATAGACAAATTTATAGAAAAAAATTACTCATATTTTACATAAAATCCTATGTTTATATATAAGATTATATTTCACAAAAAAATTTTAAGTAAAATGAAAGCATTGAGGATTTTTTTTATCTATCATAGTTGCGTATTATGACAATTCAGTGTCAGTTAAAAATCTATTGTTAATCAAAATTTTTGCCCAATACATTATATATAAACAACGACGGCTCAGTTTCATTTCAGGTACTTTTCCGTTTATATTATTTGAAAAAACAATAAATATTTATTAATAAGTTTGTTGTTAAATATTCATTTATTTTTCTTTAATATAAGTTATTTTCAAATATAAATCGTTAAATATCCATTAGAAAATTTTTTTATTGATGATATGATTTAATTATGTTGTCTAGTTTATTTCATGATAGAGATATATTTAGAATTATTGTTATTTATCAACATTAATAAGATAGATTTTTTATTTTGCTTAATTGAGCGTATTTGGTTAATTATTTTTTAATTGACGCGACATAGAGACATTGAATGATTGATGAAGTATGAAAAATAAATATAGTTTTTTTCCGTTTGAATCAGATATTTTGGCGAGGTATTTGTTTTTGACGATAGAGATTTTAAAAAGTATCGTTGATTAGTATTGTTTTATGTTTTATTCGCACCTATTATTTGATTAATATACTATATAGAATATATAGAAGATGATACTACAGTAAAGAAAAATAGGTCTTAATTTGTAGCAAGAAAAAATGATGATATGGTTAAAATCGTGTTTTTTCTGATTTGTTAGATTTATGTCCGACCAAAAAAAAAGGAAGGGCTGTCTATTCTGTTATTTTGCTCTCATGTATATTTGTTCAGAAAAAAAAAGTAAATTACTATTTATTTTTGTTTCAAGGCGTCTCTAACGAAAAATAAATAAAGTACCTGGAATGAGACGTTCTCTAAACGGCTGCTTATAATTAGCTCGGCTAATTGAAAGTACTTCTCACTAAATCGTTGTAAATTTCAATGAAGTAATTTCGAAATTTATTATTAATGAAATATGCGTAGTTGATCCAGTTTATATACAAATTAAAATTGAAGTTAAACTGGAGCTTTCGACTCATCTTGGAGTCATCAACAGTAGTAGTAATGATGTTGAATTGCAATGATGAATAGATCTATGTGACTATGATTTAAAGATATTTCATTAATAATAAATTCCAATATTATAAAAAATCCTATGTTTTATTGTTATTTATTCGAAGTAATTTCGGTATTCTGAAATTTTGATAAAATGCGGATGTCTGATGGACAATTGAATATTTCGTAATTATCTCCTACTGTAATTTGCAACAGCCACGATTTTAACCAATTAGATTAGACTATCAGCATCATACTGTTCATAAAAATGTATATTACACTTATGTGTATAAATCATACAAAACGGACGTCAATATGAAAGCAATTAAGCATATAAGAAACATATCGGCTATTTTCATCTTTTTTTTTTCATTCATATATGACATATATAAATGAAAATTAATGACGAACATGACCGACAAAATTAGCCGCTTTGTCAATATATAATATCATCATATATAAGAGACTGAAATTTATCATTTATTTCAATAAATTAAGTAAGTCTCTTAGGATTAGATAGCGTCCTTGAAAATTTTTTTCGTTTTTCATTCAATTGAGTAAATTTCTTTCATATTCAAATTGTTATTGATTATTTATTAAATGACTCTTTCTGTTCCAAATGTGACAGTTATTTAATTGATAATCAATAACAAATTGAATATGAAAGAAAATTATTCAATTGATTGAAAAACACCCAAAATTTAAGCATTTACATATCTTTTTTTTTTGGAAATAAACATACTACTGTTACATTGGAACAGAAAGAGTAGTATATTTATTTCCACCCAAAATTTCATCCATGGGTGAGTGCTGTCCGTTTGTTCTAACTACTTTTCTTTTAGCGTTGAATTAATGTATGTTTTCTACATTAATTCAACCCAGAGAGATACTGCTCTTGTTGGACAAAGACAACGGAAAGACCTTTTATGTACGTACATTGTCTGACCGCTGTTGGCTTTGATGCCTCCAACAATCAGGGTCTCTCTGGTGGCGCGCGCGCACGTGAATATAAATATACAGCAAATTCATTTTATTTCTTTTCACTTAAAATTACACAGCAATCAAAATAGAATAATCAATAGTTGAAAATGAATAAAATTTATCAGTTCATCCCATTGATTTCATGGTATTTCAATGTTAAATCGTTGTACTCGATTGTTACCATTATCAACAACATAGAGATTACCTTGTCGATCAAATGACAATCCTATGGGCCAATTGAGTTGACTTGCTTGTGCTCCTTGACCATTTCCACCAACAATAACATTTCCTTGTTGTGCTGCTTTAGGCCAACGTACAATTCGATGATTTGCTGCATCAGCTACATAAACAGTACCCAATTGATCAACTACAACTCCTCGAGGAGAAGACAATTGTGTCAAACTATTTCCTTCTTCTTGTCCACCAGCAACAAGAATACCTTCTTTTGCACCTTCTATCCATTTCATCACACGGTGATTATTCAAATCAGACACAAATACGGAATGTTCTCGATCAACGAATATGTAAGTGGGGAAATTGAGCTGATCAAGACGATTTCCTTTTCCATTTCCACCTGCTACTACTATTCCTTGGGATTCACCCATTCGATATCTTCTTACTTCATGTTTGACACTATCAGAAACATAGAGAAATCCATTGCCATCCATTGTCAAACCAAAACAGGAGATATTTGAAATAACTATTTCTCCACTTGTTCCATTTTGACGAGGCCGTCTAACTACTCTTTTATTCCCATAATCGCAAATAATAAGACTATCTCTCTCTTTATCAACAATCACATCTGTTGGTCTATCCAGTTGATGAGTACCATTTCCTTCTCCATGTCCACCTGCCACTATTTGTCCATTTGTTTCACCCAATTTCCATGCCACAATACGGTGATTTCCATAATCAGCAACATAAATTGTTTGTTCATCATCCACATATAAACCTAGAGGGTCAGAGAGCCTTGGATTTTGTCCTCCTACTGTTTGACCATTCTTGTTCCATTTGGCATTTGCAGGGATATCTATCAAACTGGCACGAAGTGGTACTAAAAGAAAGAGAAAACATGATTATCATCAAAAGAAATCTTTCATTTTCTTTGAATTGGTGAGACAAGAAAAACTTCTATAATATTGTTTTTCACTCTGTTTGATGTGATAGAGAAGTATAAAGAAAAGCACTATTATAACATACTGTATAGATGTCTATATCAATGATTTTTCAAATATAAAGAAAATATAAATTGGAGAGAAACTTTTTCTTGATAGAAGTAGTTTAAGATCCTCGAAAGACGTATATATTGAACATTGTTCAATATCATATTTTTAAATAGTGATAGAAAAAATACAGAGATTTCTTGTTCTACAGTGGTCTTTTTTCATATCCATTGTTCCATTGAAATCGAAATAAAAAATATTTGTATATCTCATCGACAAGATAGTATATTTCTTGAAGTTTTATATAATTTCCATCAGTGTTGTATCGAACGAGTACACAAGCCTACTAGAGTCCTGCGGGAACGATATTTTTCGGTTCCCGTTTCCCGTTCACGTTCCCGCAGAAAAAAAGAATGGTTCCCGTTCCCGTATTCTCATTCCCGCAAGCGTTTTCGAATTCCTATTCTCATTTCCTTTATTGTGTTTCG
>JAJEKB010015257.1:0-12529 GCA_022393335.1 Macrotrachela quadricornifera
TAAAATTCGAAATTTTTGTTTTTGTATACTTAGAATAAATAACCATAATACATCCACCACCAATACCCATTGAATGTGCATTTATAACTCCATTACAAATAGCTGCTGCTATAGCAGCATCGACAGCTGTGCCATTACGTTGTAATATTTCACGTCCAATACTTGAACATTGAACACTATCAACAGCAATAGCTGCTTGAGAATATTTTCCTAATATAGATGAACTATTGATTGGAAGACCTTCAAGACTGCCATCACATGTTTCAGAAGGTAATGTTGAATAAACTGAAAACATAATATTAAATAGTAAAATGATAGTTTGTCTGTAGTGAATAACTTTCTGTAAATATGACCTACTTTCAGTTGTTAATGTACTATATTGTGATGATGGAGTATTCGTTGAATCTATATATGTTCAAAATACAATAAAGTTTTATTGATTCATCATAAAAAAGTTTTTTTTCAAATTTAAGTTTTTATATACCTAAAGGAGTCTTACATCTTGTTAATCCAACAGCAAGACCAATAATAAGACCGACTAAAGCAAGTATAATTATAGCAATACTTGCTAGAATAATAGGAAATCGTCTAGAAAAATAAATTAATAAAATTTCATCTATACAAAACATATTAAGATAAGAAACACAGCAGAAACTATTCTTATTTTATAACTTCATATATTACTTAGAATTTTTTATTGATGAAAATATTTATTATTAGATAATTATAGTCATTTTTTATACCTGTTAGTAATAAAATTATTGATTTGTCCCATATATTTGTTTAATGTTATTTATCAACATGTAATGATATATACCAAAGCTTTATATAAAATATTATAAATATTTTATGATAATCTGAAATCTAAGATAATATCGGTTATAAACAAATATATGTTGTAAAATTTTTCTTGAGAAGTTAAGATAATCGTATAAGTATAAAATACAACTGAATGATTTGTATAATAGTTATAGAACATTTTGAATGAATTTTGTGATATCTTTTTACTTTTCTTATATAACACAACCTTTAATTATTAACGCATTGGCATGAATGATATTTTATGAAAAAAAAATGTTTTTCGATTAACATTACAATAAAGCATTGGAACCTTTGACGAACAGAAGAAATTTTATAATATGCTTTTAACAATAAACACTATGAAAGAACAAGTAGACAATCGATTTATTTATAACATGATTATACCAGAAAAGGCAAAATTTATGACCTTACAGAAAGAGTTTATTGTCATTTCTGAAGAACAAAATAAAAAAAGTGGAATTCATTTTTTTAGACGAAGATCTAGATAAGACTCAATTTTTGTTCGAACAGATTTTTTTGTAATTGACTCTTAGTCTGAAAAAAGCGAAATCTACTGTCGTGGGGTCATCCTTTTTGTGCCTTATGAGCACGTCATGCGTACTAAAATGTTCATGAAAAATGAATGAAAAGGAATTTCAAAATTCTATTCGGATAAAAGTTGGGTACAGAGATTAGCTTTAATTTGAAAGCAACCCGAGCATTGTATCTTTAGTCGTAGTCAAGTTACAACGATTCTTCTGCAAGTTAGTAAATGATTTCGGTTCGATTTCCAAAACATCATGTGAAACTGAAAACAATACTCATCAGACCGAACTCTCAACATAGATTAGAGAATATTTGGATAGATCTGAAAATTTCACATTTCCAGCTCTTTTAACGATACCAGTATCGTTTTTTCACAGTTACAATGTCAACTCAATTCTCAGTTCTCGTTTTTTACAGCTCTTGGACTCTGACTTCCCTAAAGCATCAGTACCTGCAGCCTCACACTCGAACTCTCAGCTACAGTCACGCTTCAAACTCTTTAAGCAATCTAACACCATTAAATTATTAATTTAATCAGCAGACTTGATATTTATTAAACACTAAAGTGTATACTGATCGTTTAAATAGAAATAATGACCATTTAATTTGTAGTCTTTGCTTTTCAGTAATCAACTTTAATCAAAGTTAGATACTTTATAATTCTTCTGCTTATAAATAAGGATTAAAGAAATGTAGGTTAAGTTTGCTAGTGCATTTCGTATCTTGTACAATATAGTACAAAAAACGTACTCATCTTTTGGCTTTATGTTAAACAAAAACATAATCTTAAATTAATATAAAATGGAATAAAAATTAAAAATTCTCAAGGCACAAAACTGTCCTGAAAATTGTTTTGTTCTATATATTATAAGCTCTGATTAAGCACAAATTTTGACGAAATGTTGCTATATAGCCACTTTAACAATTTTAAAAGCGCGCCCTCATAAAATCTCTCCTAGGCTATTTCGGAGGACATCCAAGAACCTTGATGATTCTCACAGGAGATTGACCTTTTCGTAGTTCTCTTATTTTATAGTTTTTCTTGCTTTAAACTAAATTTCACGGTTCAGTAGAGTGTTTCGCTCGATAATATCATTCTTACGGTCTCTAATATGCACTGTAAAAGTTTGAAATAAATGTATTCAACGTTAATATGTAGTGTGAGTCGTAAGCTTATAAATTTAGCTAAAATCAACAAAAATTATCTTTATGATATAGATTAGATCTAGAGTGTTAACTTTCTGTTCATAATATACAATCATTAAATTAACATTTTTTCTATCTACAGGAGTATCATATCATTGAAAAAGTTTAATTTGAATTTTTCTTGCCATCGTCTATAATCACAAGTCAAAATCCTTTCTAGATCGTTCCACATGTGTTTTTCTTACTTCACAATAGGTAAAACTTTCTTTATTGGAGTCTTATTTGAATGAGTAAAATCTTTTGAACATTCTGCTTATTTATTTATATGGATTATCCTGTAGAATGAAATTAGTATGGAACAAGTTGGTTTAGTATTTTAATTACATGAAAAATTTTGAGAATTTGGCAATATTAATATTAAAGAGCCAATGGTACTTTATCGAAAACAATAGTTACTATGTCATGCAAAATGTTTACATTTTTTTTTTTATAAATTAAGTCAAGGTTAGTATGGTGTGATGCATCTTTCGTGAATAACTCAAATATGATCTTGAATTTATTTTACTAAAGTAAACTTTCGAAAGATAATAATCTTAGAATTCTACAACAATATTGTTTTTAGAGATTTTGAAAGCTCTACAATGAAAATATGCAATCTATGCTGTTTCGATCGTACACAACATTTTTTAACCAAAAAAAAAAATAACTAGAGCATTTATTTAAAAGTTATCGTATTACGCGGTAATATTGATACATTCAAATTCGAATCGTATCCGATCGCACATGTTTTTTCATTCTGTTCTACATAAAAAGGAAGTATGAATAATATCAGGATTAAGAATGTATAAAATCGTCGACAAATAATATTATATTGATTTAAGAGCAAATAACATTATTTCGCTACCAGTTTTATTCTACAATACGCTCTTACTATTCTCATTATATTAATAAAAACTATCATGATTATATGTTATATGATAATCAAATGTTAAATTTTCACCAGTTATCATAATCTATAATTATACAGGGTATGCCATAAATAATAGCCATCATGATTGAGTGATTACGTTGGTTGGTACGCACCCATAAGGTATCGAGTCCAATCCTCAGTAACATCATCTATAGAACGATTGTGGATAAGTCACTAACGACTAAGTTATCTTAAATGATTCATCCCATATGAGTCATTCGTAGTGATTACATCTTTAGTCAGTATGTTGGGCGAAAGAGTATGCAGATATCGGCCTCTGTAAAAAATAAAGATGATAGAATCCTGCTGCATGTGGAAACTAGTATTAATAGCCTTGGCTGCCCTCAACGGACGGTAAGCCTATGAGACTTTATTATTATTATTATTATGGCATAAATATTTTTTTTAGTTAGTGATAGGACTTCATTCAAGGGTTTTTTTTCATACGAATAACGTGTAAATATTTACTCCTACTAAATAAGTTTTCCCCGTCATCCAGTAAGAAAATCTATACGAATTGTTCCATACATAAATTTCAGTTGTCATTTGAGAGAATAGCATGAAGAAATCAAAACAAGACTTATGAGTGACGCAATAACTCCGACACAAATCGAGTAAACACTCAGAATTAATTCGTTTATATGAGAAAATTAATGCTCTATTTCCTTTTTAAATTAATTTTAGAATCGATCATTTGTCTTGATTTGGAAAACACGATTTATTATTGATTTTATCCTTCGTAACATATATTGTAAAATAACGTATGTCATTCGACACTAGTTATTATTTTATTGTTTTGATAAGATAAGAATTTTGACTGACTAATATGCTTACATGTGTCTATAACCAAATAGAAAAAAGGTAAAACGAAACCACTGATTACACATTATTTATTACACGTGTGATTTATTTTCATATAATAGAGAAAAAAATTAAGAAATAAAAATGACAAATTCATCTGATTATCAAAATGGTAAACTTCAAGAAAAAATTAATAATTGTCAATCTTATTCAAGAATAGATTTACGAAAACAAAAATTAACAGATTTAGATATTGAAATTATTATTAAAGAAGCAATTATTAATAAACAATGTAAAATGCTTTGGTTAACAGATAATCAAATAACATCACAAAGTATTTCAATGCTTTCCTTATCATTATATAATAATACAACATTAGAAGGTTTATCAATTTGTAATAATAATATTAACGATATTGATCTATTGCATTTAACAAATCTATTATCAGATAAAAATTGTAAATTAAATAGACTTGCACTTACTTCAAATAATATAGGTGATGAAGGTGTTAAATATCTTAGTGAAATGCTTAAAATTAATCAAAGATTAACTCAACTTTGGTTAGGATTTAATAAAATTACTGATCAAGGTGTACAATTATTAACAAATGTACTTGCTCATCATAATAAAACACTTCAAATTTGTTCACTTGCATCAAATCAATTCATAACTGATTCAAGTCTTGAATTTTTTATCTATTTATTTAATCATAATCAAACATTAAGAACAGTTTCTTTATTAAATTGTAATTTATCTTATGAAAGTAAAATTAAACTAAAAGAAATTACGAAATTACATAAAGAATTTTATCTTGATATTTAAATAAAATTAATAATATCTATTCTAATATTATATACCATCTGGTGCACCATTTTTTCGTATATCACTACAAGCCCACCATTGATTTTCTTGTTTTCGCCATTCGATACCTTGTACAATCGATCCTCCATATACACCACATTGAATATTATGTCCACGTTCTCTAAGTTGTTGTAAGATTGTCTAAAATAAAATAAATAAGTAAATAAAAAAAAATTATTTAATATTAAAACATATTTTACTTGGTTAAAACCATTTTCAGCTAAAACTTCTTCTGGTAATAATTGTGAATGAAGTCTTGGAGTATCAATTGCTTCTTTAATATTTTTCTTAAACCATAAATTAAGCATAGATACTTGTGCAGTGCTTGTCGTTATTTTAGTTCCACCACTAGCACCTAAAACTTGTAATACACGTTGATTATTATTATCAAATATAATTATTGGAGCCATTGATGAACTTGGTCGTTTACCAGATTCAATAAAATTAGCTGGACTAGCAGGAACACCAAAAAAATTTGTTGTATTTGGTGTAGAAAAATCATCCATTTCATTATTATAAATAATACCTGTTTCAGTACCAAGTACAATTGAACCAAAACTAAAATATAATCAATTATATTGATTTTAAATTCTTTTCTTTTTACTATAGATTAATAGTAGATGTCAGTGCAACAGCATCACCATTATGTCCAATAACTGATAAATGAGATGTACCAGTTTTAACTTTATCAAGCCATGTTCCTCCATAATATTCAAAACCATATGTTTTATAATCACTTAACAAATAAAAAAAAAATTTATAAGAATAAAATAATATTCATACTTAATACGTTCTCGTATGCGGTCAGCATACTCTGTCGATGTTAAATTTTGAATGAGCTAAAACGAAAATAATTGTAAAAATAATTTTTTTATTATAATTTAAATATCAATATACTTGAGTAATATTAACTTTCAATGGATCTCCAAGTTCACTTCTTTTAGCATAAGCAAATTTAAAAGCTTCAATAAGACGATGATAAAATAAAGCACCAGTTGTTGATTCTTCTAAATCATTTTGCTGAAAATTATAACCTCAATAGAGATTTATTTTTAAACAGATTTTAAAAGAAAAATTTTATTTAATACCTTTTAAAATATTTATAATAAATGAAAAAATAATTCCACTTGATGGTGGATATGCTATAAATGTTGTTAATGAATCATTAAGATTAAATGATAATGCTTCACGAAAATCCACTTGATAATTTGCAAGATCTTCTTTTGTTATTATTCCACCATGATCTTGAATTTCTTTAACAATAATATCAGATAATTCACCTGTATAAAAAGCATCATCACTTTTATTAGCTATTATTTCAAGTGTTCGAGCGAGTTTTATTCGTTTTATAATATCACCTTCACCATATAATTCATTTGTTAGATTATTTTTAACAAATATTTCTCTACAATAATCAAAATTTTATAATCGAAAAAAAGTTTTATTAAATCAAACACCTCATTCCAGGATCTTGAAGTATATAAGATCTTGTTTCATTGATAGCTGTAGCTTGAATTTTACTAATAACAAAACCTTCTCGACATAATCTAATAGTTGGTTGAAAAAGTTCACTCCATGAAACTCCACCACCAAATTCTACATAAGCTTTTCTATAAGCTTTCAGTTCACCTGGTATAGCAATAGATAAACCCCCTAAAATAATCTTTATTAAATATTCTATTTATATAATTGAAATTCTACCAATTGTTGACATATGTTCACGCCCAATAAACATTGTTGAATTCGAAGCTAATGGTGCTTGTTCTCTCTATAAATTCAAAAATTTTATTTTAAAATATTCTTTAGAACTTACTCCAACAAGACTATATGCTTTATTTCTTTCTCTGAAATATTATCAAAAAATAAATATAAAATTCGAATTTTTTGTTTTTGTATACTTAGAATAAATAACCATAATACATCCACCACCAATACCCATTGAATGTGCATTTATAATTCCATTACAAATCGCTGCTGCTATAGCAGCATCGACAGCTGTACCATTACGTTGTAATATTTCACGTCCAATACTTGAACATTGCCTACTATCAACAGCAATAGCTGCTTGAGAATATTTTCCTAATATAGATGAACCACTAACAGAATAACCTTCGAGACTAGGGCGACATTTTTCAATCGTAACATTTGGATAAACTGAAAATAGAATAATTAAAAGTAAAAAGATACTACAATTGTAGTCAACTATGTGAATTTAGATTTCTAAATTAATCATAAGCATGACATACTTTCTGTTGTTGTATGAGTTTCTAATGATATGACATTCTGTACACCTAGATATATCGAAAAAAAATAGTAGAAGAGTTATAGAAGATTTCTTACATCTTCTTGTTAATCCAACAGCAAGACCAATAATCAGACCTGATAGAGCAAGTGTAATAACTGCAATACTTGCAAGAATAATAGCCAAACGTCTAGAATAAAATAATAAAATTTGATCTGATATTCCATTATCAAATAAGTACTTGTTTGTAAAAAGGTTGCTGATGTTTACCATATATTTTTATTTGATGTTGTTGATCAACTTGTAAGAATAAAAGATGAAACTTGATATGAAGTGGTATAAATACTTTAGGATGGTCTAGAATTCCAGGTAATAAATGTCATACATAAATATTTAAAATAATAACTCTTGAAAACTTAAGATGGTTGTATAAACTCAAAATATAATTAAATAATATGTGTAATAAAAAAAACAGATCGTTGTTAAAACATAAATATGAGTGGCATATGAAGAAATGTTTTTTTTTATCAATATTACAGAAACAAGAAATTAGAACCTTTAATGAATTGAATTTTTATTGTATATATTCTCTATTAAGTAGTGTAAAAATTCAAGGTAAAGTTTTATTTATTGATTGGATAATTGTAGAATAAATGTCAAGATTTATTATCTTAGAGTAAAGTGTTATTCTTTCTAACGAAGAATGAAGAAAAAAGACACATATTTATATATCCCATAAGAACATATTGATCATATAGTCAAAACTATCTTAGGTAAAAATTTATGAATCTATAGTAATAAAACTCTTCATTAAATCACTTAGTTTTATAAATCAAAATGAAATATAAGATGTCAATAACGTATAGAAATATTTGATTTACCTTTTAATTGTATTGGTTATCACAATCATTCTCTTATATGATGAGAATAAAATTAAAGAAATTATTTCGTTTTTATATAAACCTCAACATGTCAGGTTCTAATAATGAACAAAATGTATCATTCAGTATGTCAAAACTTGAACAAATTCGTTCACAATTATAATCATCAATTCAACGTCTGCAATTTACTCAAGAAGGTTTTGATGAATCAAGATTATCTGTTTCTCATTTACCAACATATAATCAAAATAATTCCTTACTTGTTCTACTCTCATCATCAATCTATGTTTCTGATCATTTATCTGATCCTGAACATGTTTTAGTTGATATTGGTCCAGGTTATTTTATTGAAATGCGTCCAAAAAAAGCACAAGATTATTTTAAACGTAAATATGATTATATTCAAATTGAAATTGATAAATGACAAAAAGTTTTATACGATAAATTATCAACAAGACAAGACATTCACAGTCTTATACAAATACATCTTCAACAACAGCAGATATAATACTTTTTATTCATTTGCTCATTTAGTTTTCCATGAAAGTCAACGATGTTTATACGGCAATTTTAATCGTTATAAATTATTCTAAAATATTTGATTCGAGATCGTAGTCATTATCATAATAAAAAAAAAGATAATGAACAACTTTTTATTCAAAATAATAAGTTACAATTTAACAATGAGCTCTATTATTTTTTATAAACATTAATGCTTTTCGATTTCATTATTGTCCGAAATATTTATCTGTTTTTATTCCATCTTTACTTGAATCAGTTTCATGTATTGCTCTTAGCGATTAAAGCTTACGAGTTCAATTACTAGATCTTTACCTTTCGTTAATGTTGCTCTAAATATTTTGGACAACTTCTTTACTATAAGTATTTCGTTCAACAGTAACATGTTATGTGGAAAGACTAGATAATCCAAGAATCTGATTTACTATATATTCATTATGAGAATCTTGATCAATATCTATTGCAAATTCGATAACACTACAATGAATCACTCACTAAAGTATTATTCACATTAACCATTTCTTTAAGAAGATTTTGAAAATGTTCTAGCTGTCGAAATGAATTTTGCAAAAGAGTATTCGACATGTAAGACAATTCAATAATACAATTGTATTCGTAGGAAGAGTTTTAAAATTTTTTATCAACATAAACTGTAAATTTCAATTAGAAGGGTGCTCTAAATATGAGGATTCCTCACAAATTTTATTTGTTTTGTTTTTACAGAAGGTCTGAGATCTTTCAATATCGGAGAAGGTTTAAGATGGAGTTGGTTGATTTTAAAATGTATATATATGAAAAGTCTATTAACTGTTATCTGATACTCATTATTGAGTATAATGGTATTAAATTGTTATTTTATGATGATATTAATGATTGTATATGATTAAACAAGATTAGTTTATTGGATGTTTATAATGTATTTAGTTCTATTGTTATACTAATAATGACTGTCGAAAAATATCGAAAATTTTTTTTTTTTTTTTAATGAATATTTACTGTTTTAAACAAAAATAGACTTGTCATATATATTTACTGCATTAATACTTGACATTAGTTTATTACAAAAAATACATTTTCCATCTATACTAACAGCAATCACATAGCATAAATTTGAAATAAAAAAGATAGTCAATATATCAATCTTCAACCATTTGACGTAATTTCTGCATTGTAATATCAAGCAATTTTTCCACAGTGCTTAAGGGAAGTATAGGATCATTTCCAGCGCACATTATAGTCAAGATTCCATTAACAGTTTGAATTATAATGAATGGCATCAATCCTCGCATCATATTAACGAAAGGAGTCATGTTGATAAGTTTCCATCGTCCATATTGTTCATCAAATGGTAAAATACCCCAGCTAGAGATACTAACAGTGGGTAGTTCATCAGAACTAGGTGGACCTAAGATCTTCTCGAACATCTTTCCCATCAGCATACCGAGAGCGAGTATTTGACCAGCATCAGTACACGTTTTCATATGATGTCCGAATGCTTTTGCAAGTTGCCACATGTCAACAGAAGACGTTGGTATATCTCCTGTAGGTATGATAAATGGCATCATACCTGATACATGAAAACTAAGGTCGTGATTAGGAACGGGTGGCACACATCGTCTTCGACTATCAGTTGCCATATAAATATTTAATGCAGTTGATTGAACTTCATTACGATTTATTAGAGTAGAAGCACTGCATAGAATAGCAGTACTAACAGCAGATGTTACAGTTATACCTTCTTGACGACACTTTCTTACTAGCTTTTGTGTTTCCTCTCTATTTAACACATTGTAACAGGTTTCAGTATGACAATGATCAGCCATATCAGTTAGTGGAAAATCGACGTTAACAATAGGTATTCTTGCAGTTGCCCATCTATTCGTTGCACGTGAATAAATTGCCCCAAGAATAAATCGAGTTAATGTAGTCACTCTTCCAAATATTGATAGACTTCTTTGAATAGCCATCTCCATAGTCTCTGGCCAATTCAATGAATTAGCAAACATACTATCATTGCCACCAGATAAGGCTATGAGAAGTTCATGTAACACAGTGCTCAAGGATAAACCATCACAAACACTATGCTCGCATATGACTACTATTTCCCGTGGGCTATTTTCATCGTTGTCATCGTTTGGATCCTTCAAAAAAAAAATGATTGCAATATATATCTCGTATTTCTATCAAGAGTATAAAATATAAAATTAAAAAATGATCATAATCTCTTTTATACTTGTAAAAGCCAAAATTCAGCAAGTCCTTGACCAATATCAGTTATTTCCTTTTCTCGTTCTCGCCATTCTTGCCGCCAAAATATCATATGATCAGTACGTTTACGTGGTATTTCTCGAATCCGAGGTTGAAGTGTTTCATCTTCTTCTAGAAAATAACTATTTGGTTTTTCATGGTCAATCTGAAGACGACTTCGCAAAACAGGATGGCGACGTTGTAAATAGCCAATTGCTGTAGAAAAAGCTTCTAGAGAAATATGTGGTCCTTGAATGTGCAGGACTTCACCAACTTTTCCATACCCTTTATATAGTTGCGAACATTTCATCAAAGCACTTTCTGCTGAATTGAGTAATCGTTTTCTTTGATTGATAACAGATGAATTTTTTTGTTGAAACCAGGAAAACATTTGTTTTTGATCAAGCGAATATACGAATTAATTAAGTTGAGAAATAGATAATGCTAAAATGGTTGAAAATGTCACATTATATTATATAATTAAGCTGACGATAATCACAGGATTTTTGAAGAGAAGAAAAACCTGATTTGATTACATCTTTCTTTTAATACATTCAAATTTCTTATTATTTTATGCTAGGCTTCATCGAAAGAAAAAAAGGGTGTAGAAAATACTTTATACTCCAACAATTCAAAACTATTCATTCTTATTTATTAATACGAGTAGAATTTCTTGAAAACTTATAGTTCTCCTGCAAGACATTTTTACTTACACTCTTCTGACACATTGCAATCCTGAGACTATTATATGTACTGGAATTGAAGTAAAAAATATTACTCAACTTGCAGTTCACAATCATTAGGTATTGTCTTGTTTCTAATTCATGTGTTTCCAGCTCACTTGATAGTTAGTATAAAGTAGAGAGAAAAAGTATATTTTGCAAAAACACCTTTTGAAAAGTCACTCATTGTTATATTGATTTAATAAATAATAGTAAATTTTTTTTTCAGTTTCTAACTACGAAATATCCCATAATAAAGAATATTAAGAACTAAACAAAATCTGTATAGCTGTTGTTTCAAAAAGGATCGTCTTAGCAAAATTTTTCAAATGTTCTTACAGAATAATAGCTAGAAATTATAGCTCAAATTACTTCTTTAAACGAAAGACGATGCAACGCTTTGTCAAAACATTGTACAGAAAGTAGTGAAATATCATTTGAAGGAATAAATTGTGCTCTTCAAAATATAATAGTCTTCCCAATTTAAATATTTTTTCATAATTGAACTTTTTTTTTGATTAGTAGTAAATATGCTCACCCACAACTTAGATTATCCGAAAAATTCTACTAAGACGATTTATTTTGAAATAACAATTCTACAGATTTGTTTACATTTTAATGTTGTTTCTAATAAGAGACTCACTAATTGAAAATTAAAACTAAAACTGTAGCTAACTATTAATTATTACTAATGATTAACGTTAAAGTCATGACTTTCAAAAGTTCGTTTTCGTAAAATGTAGCCAGTTAAATTTTGCATTGAGTAGTGTATAAAACTGCTCCTAATTCTCGT
>JAJEKB010015290.1:7742-25811 GCA_022393335.1 Macrotrachela quadricornifera
GGTCATTTATATATAGAATTGAAGCCCTATCAAAGAGCTATAAAATCCATAATCCAAGTGTCATCTAATCCTGCTTTCTAGTTCTGAAATCGAACTCACACTAATAACATAATTACGACATTAATGACTAAAAATGGCTTACTTTGTTAATGGAGGTATACCCTCAAAACTCAATGAAAACTTCAACAATTTTATACCAAAATGTTCGTCTCGACTTGCTCTTTTCGTTGATACAAAATTCGATAGAAGTTGTCAACAAAAACAAAATGGGCCAATTCATGGTCTTATACGCCCCCGTCCTTTATAATTCATCTGCATCTTGTTGAAAGAATGTTTTTGTAGGTGAAAAGTGCGTAATGAAATTTAAGAAATTAGTAGAAGATAAAATGATAAACGATTCACATCCGGTTTCTGTTGCTGTTGGTCATTTTAATAATGACACTTGGCTGGATATTGCTGTTGCCAATTCTGGTACAAATACAATAGGAATTTTTCTTGGACAAAGTAATGGAACTTTTGCAACACAAATGACTTATTCTACTGGAATCATGTCACGACCTATATCAATTGGTGTAGGTGATTTCAATAATGATCATTCAATGGATATTGTTGTTGCTAATTATGATTCTCATACTGTCAGTGTACTTTTAGGATATGGTAATGGAACTTTTGATAAACAAATTCCATTCTTTACTGGTCATTCTCGTCCATTATCGATTGCTATTGGTGATTTTAATAACGACAAATGGTTAGATATTGTTGTTGTCAATAATGGAACAAATACTATTGATATACTTTTGGGAAAGAATAATGGATCTTTTAGAATACAAAATACATATTCAACTGGTTATGATTCATATCCATATTCTGTTGTTGTTGGTTATTTTAATAAAGATAAACATTTAGATATAGCTGTTGCTAACTATGGTACAAATAATATTGGCATTTTTCTTGGATATGGTGATGGTAGTTTTACATCACAAACAACATTTTCAACTAGTCTTCGATCTGGTCCATATTCTCTTGCTGCAGGTGATTTTAATAATGATGATCAATTAGACATTGTTGTTGCTAACTATCATGTTGACATTATTAGTATATTTCTCGGATATGGAAATGGTACATTTGCAACACAACGAACTTATTTTCTTGGTTCTAGATCTAGTCCATGTTTCATTGCTGTAGGTTATATAAATGAAGATGATCATCTAGATGTTGTAGTCTCTCATAGTATTAAGAACAGTATAAGTGTGCTTATTGGAAATGGAAATGGAACATTTGCAGCATCAACCAAGCATTCACTTAATACTGAATCGAATCCAATTGGACTTGCTATTGGAAATTTTAATAATGACAAACAATCTGATGTTGTTGTAGCAAATTCTGGAACAAACAACATAATCATACTTAGTAGATATACCGAACTATCATATCAAAATCCACCAACATATTCGACTGGCGAAGGTTCGCTTCCATGGCAACTAGCTGTGAGTGATTTCAATAATGATAATTATCTGGATGTAGCTGTTATTAATTATGGCACAAACAGTATTGGGATATTTCTTGGTCATGGCAATGGAAATTTTGAAAAACAAGTAGAATACAGCACTGGAATAGCCTCTCGTCCAATGGGACTTGCTATTGCTGACTTTAATAATGATAGTTATTCAGATATTATCGTCGCTAACTTTAATGTCGGCTATGCCACTTTATTGCTCGGATATGGAAATGGAAGTTTTAACATGATAAAATCATTTACTTATGATGAAACTTCAAGTCCAAGATCGATCGCTGTTGGTGATTTTAACAACGACAATCAATTAGATGCTGTTCTAGCCAATAATAGTAACAATGGCATAACTATCTTTCTTGGAAATAAGAATGGGACCTTTAAATATTTAAAGACATATGTGACAGGAGTTGGTTCACGACCAAGTTGTGTGGCTACAGGTGATTTTAATAATGACAATCACCTGGATATTATTGTCGCTAATACTGAACTGGATAGTATTGGTATATTTCTTGGTTATGGAAATGGAACTTTCGCAGTACAAAGAACATATTCAACTGGAGAGGCTTCTATTCCACGAACTGTTAGTCTTGGACATTTCAACAATGATAATTGTTTAGATATTGCTGTTGCTAATAGTGGTAACGATAATGTAGGAGTATTCCTTGGATATTGTGATGGATCTTTTACTAGGCAAACAACATATTCAACCAATTCTGGATCTTATCCATGGTGGATCACAGTTAGTGATATCAATAATGATCAATGGTTTGATATTATTATTGCTAATCAAGTTGCCAATAATATTGGTATTTTTCTTGGATATGGAAACGGAACTTTTGCAACTCAACGTACATTTTCAAGTGGTTCGAATTCACAACCATACTGTGTTACTGTAGTAGATTTGAATAACGATAATAAAAAAGATATTGTCATAGCCAACCATGCTGCAGGTAATATAGCAGTATTATTTGGACATGATGATAAAGTGTCAGAAAATCAAATAATTTATTCAACAAGCTCAAATTTACATTCAGATTTAGTCACTGTCGAATATTCTAACAATAGCGATCAACATCATATCAATGTTACTAATAGTATGAGTGAATTTCGACTTGGAGATTATTATTTAGATTTTGAAAAAGAAATATTCTATTCAACAGATTCGAGTTCTCGACCATATTCAATTGTTGTTGCTGATTTTAATAATGATACTTATCTGGATATTATTGTCTCAAATTCAGGCAAAGAAAATATTGGTACTCTTTTAGGATATGGAAATGGAAGTTTTAGAGATGAAATGACACATTCAATTGGATCTGGTTCTCGTCCTCAATATATTATTACTGGTCATTTCAATAAAGATGATTATTTAGATATAGCTGTTTCTAATTCTCTTAATGACAATATACATGTACTTTTAGGATATGGTAATGGTTCATTTAGAGAACAATTACCTATTTCAACTGGCTCTGGATCTTATCCGAATTCAATGGCAAGTGGTGATTTAAATAATGATGGTTGGTTAGATATTGTAGTAGCTAATCCAGGAACAGATACTATAGGTCTAATATTAGGATTTAATTATACATCTTTTGAAACACTAAGAAGATTCTCAACTGGCAGTTCTTCGGGCCCGATTTGTATTGCTACTGCTGATTTCAATAATGACAGTTTGCTAGATATTGTAACTCTAAATTATAATAGTAACAATATAGCTATACTTCTCGGTTTTGATAATGGAACATTCACTTCGCCAAGAATGTATGCACAAGTAAATCAATCACATCCATGGTCAGTAGCTATTGGAGACTTTAATAATGATAATAAATTAGATATTACTATTGCTATGTGGGGTATTAATCAAATGGGTGTGATTCTTGGAAATGGTGATGGAACATTTGGAGAACCTATTTTATATTCAACTGGTTTTGGTTCACGTCCAGTGGGAATAACTGTAGGTGATTTTAATAATGATCATCAACTTGATATTGCTACAGCTAATTATGGTGCTAGTACTGTAAGTGTATTTCTTGGTTATGGTAATGGAACTTTCACACAAGCGATGATTTATTCCACAGGATATCGTTCTGGTCCATCATCAATTACTGTTAATGATTTGAATAAAGATAATTATCTTGATATTGTTTTTGCTAATGAAATCACTTATAATGTTGGTGTACTTTTTGGATATGGTAATGGAAGTTTTAGAACTGTAATGAAATATTCGACTAATCCTAACTCTAGTCCACAATATGCTGCTAGTAGTGATTTCAACAATGATACTGTCCCTGATATAGCTGTAGCTTTATACGGTACAGGTGATGTAGGTGTGTTTTTAGGATATGGTAATGGAACATTTTCATCAATAAAATTATATACAAGTGGTTTTGATTCAGGTGCACAATATCTTGCATTTAATGATTTTAACAATGATAAGTGTGTGGATATAGTTGTGGCCAATCTCAATACAGGTGATATAGGAATACTTTTCGGAAATGGTGACGGGACTTTCAAAAGTGTAGTATTATATCCAACCGATTTAGATACTGCATTGTACGCAATCGCCATTGCTGATTTCAATAATGATACAAGACTTGACATTGTTTTTGCAGATAATAGCTTAGATAGTATAGGTATATTTCTTGGAAATCGATTTCGACCTTTTGGAAGCCATAGGCCATTGTTACATATCGATGGTTCTAGTCCATCTTCGGTTGCTATTGGAGATTTGAATAATGATGCATGTTTGGATATTGCCATTGCAAATTATGGTACTAATAATTTAGGTATTCTTTTTGGAGATGGAAAAGGTTCTTTTGAACATGTACAGATGCATTTAACAGAAGATGATTCTAAACCAGTGTCAATTGTTTTGGCTGATTTTAATAATGATACTTTATTAGACATTGTCGTTGCTATGTCTAAAACGAGCAATATTGGTGTATTTCTTGGTGCGGGTAATAGAACCTTTCAAAATTTAACAATCTATTCATCAGAAACTGCTTCATTTCCAATATTCATCACTGTTGATGATTTCAATAATGACAATATCACTGATATTATTGTTGCAAATAATGCAGCAAATAGTGTAGTTATATTGAAGGGATATGGAAACGGAAGTTTTGCCGAACAAATGTCTTATTCAATAGGGTATGGTAGTAGTCCATACTCGATTGCTTGTGGAGATTTTAATAATGATAGTTGGATAGATATTGCTGCGGCTGATTATATTTCGGATAACATCAAAATTCTTTTGAACTGTCCTGAAATTTAATTTTCATATTTAATTTTTTTCTGTTCAACGTTCTCAATATAATATGAAACTCTTGTTTATTTACGTTTCTTACTAATATATATTTTTAATAACGGGTGGGCCTTAATATATTGTACTAAATGTTTTTACTTTTTTTTCATTTATTTTCTGTTCATGAAAAATATCCATTTATATATTAAAACAAAGAATTTCAAGCTCTACAAAGGTTTTCATTTTGTTCTTCAATTAAAGTTTAATTGAAGTGATGTAAATGGTTTCCATGTTCATGGAAAAAATTTTATATATACATAGATATTGTTTCTACATTTTTGAGTACAGCAAAATCTGTTGCATGGAATGGTGCAAAAATCATTTAAGTAACGGATGCGGCAAAAATAAATGTCGGCTTTTGTATTGTATTTTTTCATCATGTAGTACATTTTATTAAAAAAACAGAATATACCACAAGATAGAATGTGGAAAGCTCTACAACATACAAAGAACAGTTTATTTAAATAAGAAAAAGGAATTCCTCATTCACGTCGAAAGGATGAATTTTTGGCAGTGCCAAATACTAGCTACTTTAGGAAAACATATTAGTCGGTAAAGAGACGAAATAAGAAAAAAAATGTTTTTTTGATAAGAATAGATTATGTAAAATATATGATAACAGTTTTTTTTTATGTAATAGACTTTTTTACATCTTAATTAGTAAATTTCCTTGTACATTCCTTATATGAAATATTAGTTGACCGATGGCATATTAATTTCCAGCGATTTAAAGAAAATAAAGTTTTCCTATTAATTTTAAACTAATTCCAGATAAAAATCTATTGTGCAATTTCAACATGTTTATTTTTTTTTATAAAGTAACTCTTAGGAAAATAATAAAAGTATCCCAAATAATTATATATTTGACATAACATTGATGAAAGACGATAATTGCAATTAACCCTTTGAGGACCGGCTTTTTTTTATAAAATAAATGAAGCTGTAGCGTCAGAATCAGTTATAATCAGAGAAGTATTAACTATCATTATTATAATACTTGTGCTTACTGCAACGATACAAATAGAGAACTTCAAAATAAAAAAGAAATAAAATGCTCGAAAAATCTACTGAAAAAAATCTAAAAATATTCGTTTGTACTGGAATTTCCAAAGCTGTATATATACGACCACGGTCTCCAAAGGGTTAAAAAGAAGATATTAAATTGAATTTAGATCAAAGCCCAATTAAATGAATGCAATTCGAATTTTATCCAAATCATTTTCTAATTTATGTCGAAAACTAGATTAGTGTTGTCTCTGTTTCTTATTATCTTGGATATGTGAGAAACATATGAGAATGAAATAAAAGTTTTTATATAGTCTTTAATATTTTTCCACGAGATTCTGTTTTGTAACAATCATCACTAGATTAGGAAGCACTGTTGATATTGAAGTATTTATTGACCTGCCACGTTGTCGGTATTCAATGGCTAGATAAGATATTGTGGCCACAGTCAGATAGACAATTTGTAGAATAATTGATATACGAACACGCAATGCTGCCGACGATAAAAAAACGACTAAACCACCAACATTTTGAATGAGTGAATATATAGAGAAGGATGATTCTTTTGTATCGACAAAAATCGAGCCATAGAAAGCTGCAAATAAATCAATATATACGTTTACATATTCATCTAAAAGGACATCTCTACACATAATTATCCTTAAATTTTAGTTTAAAAAGTTGATAAAATACTATATCATTGAGTAATACATTAGATTTCGAAGAAATATATCCATTCTTTCAATATGGATCTGAATAAATGGTGCATATATTATCGTTACTAAAGATTTGTTTTAGTGTTCAGTCGACACTAAATATTTGGCAACACTGCAAAATATATTATCTTGTTGCACTTCATAAACGTGATTTTAGACAGTGCTTTAGCATTCTTTTAAATGAATATTTATGAATAGCACAATTGAACTGCTGTGATCGTACGATTTTTAGAAGATGACAAACCTGTTGTAAACGGCTTGATAATAGCAGTTGTAAAACCTGATATACCTGCAAGAATGTACAAAACATAAGCTTGATTTATATTTGGATTCCATAAAAGCATAACCACAAATATTGCATAAGACAGTAGTGATGACAACAGCATACATACGATGCGACTATAAGCCAGTTTAGCAACATAACCAATAATGACACTAAAAATACTGGCAGTAACACCATATGCAGTCATGACAAGGCCTGAAAAGGAAAAATAAAATAGAAATCGATATTGTAAATTACCGATATATTGAATATCCAATGTACATGTGACGAAACTCTAAAAAGATTCATAATATCAATTGATTATTATTCGAAATGTCAATGCATAATATTTAATACATATTCGTTAATACATTTGAAAAAAAATGGACTATTTTATTTACGAGAAAGTATCAAAATATCATTTTTCTAAAAATTTATTTTAAAATTGAAAATGAATATATTATTTATAAACAGTTTATCAGAGCTTTTCCTTCATTTTGTTTAAAACAAAAAATTTTAAGCAAGTTTTCATATTCTAAATTACAGGCGAAAACCTTTTTATATAGTGAGTCGAATTCATTCCTATCATTATAAACTAAATAAAATTAACGTACATTTGTAAAAATTCCAAAAATGAACGTTTCTGAAGCAGTACTCCAAAAAGTTAGCGGAGCCAACAATAGATGGTCTAGGTTTTTCAACTGTTTTAACGTTGACAATGTATATTTCAGTGACGTATACAATAGATTTTTAGTATCATTTTCTATAACAAAATAAAGTATTATATTTATGTTGAAATGATCTATAAAATGACCTTCTGATTTGCGTATTTGATCGAGAAAAATGAGAACAAAAATAATAGATATCAGAATAATAGCAATGAATACACCATAGAGAATATAAGCCTAAAAGAATTCTTTCAATATATACTTTTATTTAATCATCTATTTACCGTTGTAGATGATACACGATTGTCATTATTATCTGATGTTTGTTCACTTTTCAAAAAATTAGACCCACATGTTGTCGTATAATTCATTGAAATTTTATTCGAATCTCGCAAGATGAAATATGTCACTAGATTACCCCAAATTTGAGCTTAAATAACATAGTTTAATAAAAAAAAGATTTTAATTAATTAGGAATAGTAAATATTACCAGTTTGATATGTACAAAAAAAGATTCCAAAATATTTATTCAATTTTGCATCATTATCATCATTATGATTTTCATCTGTGCTAAGAACAGTCAGATAAGCACTTTGAGCTGTCCACATAGTCACACGAAATATACCTCCTACGAATGAGACTAAACAAGAAATTTATAAGAATAGTCGAAATTTTATTTGTGCACTTACTAGGATATAGAAGTGCAGCAATTGGATACAAGTTAGCTGCAATATAAGCAAGTATGGCAATTTGTCCAGCAACAATAATCCATTTATAACCAAAAATAAAAATAAGTGGAGTAGTAAGAAGAAGAGCAGCAAATATTGAGCCAGCCGCAAGAAATGCTAATGAATAGAGACCAATTTCATCGTTAATATTAATACTCGACTGTAAATTATTGACAGCGTTACTCGAAGTAAATACACAGACGAATACCAAACAAATTATACTTAGATTTTTCTTTTTTCGATTTTCTTTTTTATCCATCTATTCGTTCTAGATTTTGATTTCTTTCAATTTATTATTCGTTTAATCTATAATGTAACAAAAGGTAACTTCAAATATTCACGATAATAAAATAAAATTTAAAAAGAAAAATTATTGAACTATTCTCTTAAACAATATATTCCGATATTCACTTATAATCCTACCTACGATCAATAAATCATTTAATAGCATTTTATTAGGTATTAGAGTATATTATACTGTTTAAACTTTTACTGTATATATAGTAGCGTAGAATGAAAAAAATAGGAGAACAAGGTAAAATGTACTATTAAACGAACTTTTACACGATTCTGTTAACTAACATATCATAGTAAAAAGCTTTTGCGCATGATTAATTTAAAGAGATGTATTACCTTCGTTCTTTTATATTTTTGCACTACATAATTGTCATGCACGGTAGATGAATGAAGCATATATTTTTTACATATATCGCAAAAATAATCATTCATATTGAAAAATATCCCTATAATATTTAGTGCACATTAAAACGTACAGATAGAAGTATTCTGCAATTATTGTTCTTGAATATTGATCTACTGCCTAATTTTTTGAAAAAAAGAACGTTTAAATTTCATGTGTCGATTTTTTTGACTTTTTTTAAAATGAAAATCATCATTTTTTGATGTTATCAAGGCATGTGTAAAGTATAAATTTCTCCTTATTTTTGCCTTGCCGTATGTTTATGTTTTTGTAAATATTCTGCAACACGTATCATTTGATAGTTAAAAGTAATGAGTCCCTAAATGGAGCACCATGGCAAACGATCAAATCAATATCTATAAAAATATTTCTTTTTCGAAATATGAGGACTCAAATACATATATATAGGATCTATCATTCTCTAAAATACTATCTGACCAAGTTTTTTAGAGTCTCTAGTGAGAAAATGAATCATTTTTTTGTTTTTATAAAATATGTGCTGTAATGTCCGAGTATTCATACTGTCTCCTTTCAGTTTAAAAAAAACACAGGTGATGTACTGATCGAATTCATCTGTTTTGATAAAGAAAAATAAGTAAGGTATGGATAAAAGAAATAATTTAAATTATTAATACTAAATAGCTAAAATGAGTACAATACAGAATAATAAAAAGGTTCAATTTTAATATTAAAAAATAATTCTTTTGATGAATGATCATGTAAAATGGAATCTTTTTCTTTTTAATACCTAAGTGAAACTTTATCGTTGTGTTTATTACTCCTTCATTGGACTTATTAATTGTTTGAATAGTTTTCTCACTATGATTTAAACTTCAATCTTTTCGAATTTATTAATTTCTAATAATCATTCGATAGATAATCAATTCATTTTTCAATTTTCATATTCATTTTTAAGTAGAAATAATATCTAAATGTACATCTTATGACTAATAACGCTTTGATCGAACTACACATTGTATTGTTATTTTAAACATAACATAGTATGGTCTAATACTCGTTGATAAACTATAGATTGTCGTGATATGATTATATTTGTTATCAACTTTGATAACGGTCATATGTCAAAAAGGATGGTTGTTAATTGCTCTATCATATAAATGTGTTCCTTTTGTTCTATTATCAATACTTCATCTCAATAGTGTAAGTTATTGATATAAGCATAAGAACATATACATCTTTCAGTGAGCTATTTTTTGAGAATATATTTAGTTTTTCTTATGTATTCTAAAATTATATTATTTTTGAAAGAAATTGAATATGTCGTAATATACAATTATTGTATTATTAGAGAAAAAGTTTATTCGATATTTATTAGGAAGACATGAACTTGTGTACAATTTAAACTAAATTCAAAATATAATCTGTATGATGATCATTTCTCTATTCTCATAATTTTTTAAAATCTCTATAAGTTATTTCTATAAAAATGGTTATGTTCGTGAAAGATTCTATTATTTAAAAAAGAAAAAATACAATATTGTCTCTTTCATATTTATTTATAGAAGTATTGATCATTTTAAATTAGCGGAGGTACCCGATGAAAAGGGAATATGGTTAAAGTTTTGCATCTTCCATCCGACTTTTTCTGTTGTACATAACACGTCTTTTACAGGACTGTTCCCCGCTATGGATGAACTATCTGCAACAGAAATTTTCGCGTCACACCTGAAACCTCTTGGAGAGGATTTTTACCGGCATGCATCAGGCATCTTTAACAGGACTCTTCTCATCGGGCTCAAGCTGGCATCCTCGCTTGCATCCACTCTGGGCACGATTAGTCTCAAATTTGCATTGAACTGCGTCATTTGATTAGAAAGTGAGCAAAATCACGGTCTCTTACGAATTGGATGAAGTTTCGCGCACGCTTCCCTTTCTCATTCCAAATCACTCTGCTCACTTTCCTTAGCGCACTCAAGGAACTGATGCGGATAGTTCTATGACACTATCTCTCACGATGACTAAATACATAGCGAACAGACTCATCAGAATCTCGATCTGTATTGATCAGGATGAAATTTCACCCAGTCCCTTCCGCGCTCCCCGTTTAGTGGTTCCAATCCCACGTCGACGTTCCTCAGGAGCTAAGGTAGTAGTGTGGAAAGTTTTCTGACGCTAGCTATCACAGGGACTGAATGCATAGCGAACAGGCAAACATTCTTCTTTGAATATATAGATACGTCATTGTTGTGAGTCAAGAAGAAGAAAACAAATGGATATATCATAGTTGTGAATCAAGGAGACGGGAATCCGGAAGTTCGCCAATAAGACTTTCGCCAATAACTGGCGAAAGTCTGGGGGGTATATTGGCAAATGTCCACATGACTTTCGCCAATTGGTGAATGTCCACCTGATTTTCGCCAATTGGCGAATGTCATGGGGAGATACTGACGAAACTCGTGTGGACATTCGCCAGTATTAGCAGTGCTTGTCGCGAGCAATTCACTAGTGACGGTAGGCGTTGAATTAAATACGTAATGTGAATCTACATCAACACATAGCCAAAGTTTTAATCCATATTTATCAGGTTTCTTGGGCATCTACTGTCGAAAAGGACATTTTCCACGAAATCCTAATAATTGTTCATCAATAGTGACATTGTGTCCTGGTATATAAGACTTTTGTAAATTATCTTGAAAATAAGACCAAACTTCGCGAATTGCAGCAAAATTGTCTTTTTTTTCTTTCTTCTCGTGTGTTTTTGTCGTCGAATCGTAAGCGAGCAATAATCTTTTGAAAACGACTTCTTGACATAGTAGCTTTGAAGATAGGAGATTCTAATGAACTTCTTCTCCATAAACATTTTACATCTGTCTTCGATTTTCCTAATAAACCGGCATGTAGTAAAAGTCCAATAAAACCTTTTAAATCAATCATAGTTATTTCTTTTGATTTTTCAGTAGAAGTAACATTTCGACTATATTCGAAGTTTGAATAAACCAAAAATTTTTCAAGCATTTCTTCTGGTATAAAGGAAAGAAATGCATCCTCAATGGATGAAATATTTGCGGTAACTTCGGTCAGCCCAGCTTGTGCAACATTATCATTTGAACAGCTTATTTTCATTGAATAATTGGGAGTCGACAACCAAGTCATGCCAGATTTGGAATTATATGAACTTTGCCAGATCGAATTATCATTTAATTTAAGATTTTCCAAATCAATTTCTTCATCATTATTCGATGTTTGACTTTCATGATCTTCTATTTCTGAACCACTTTTTTGATCGTCAAAATAATCGGAATCGTTTTCTTCAGTGGAATTGTCCATAATCGGAATTAAAATACTACACACAGTTGGATACAGATTATTTGAGGAAAAATTTCAATCTAGAAAAGTAAGATAAATCATACATTTGCTGCACAACGATATAAATCATTTTTCATGATCATTGGACAGTTCTAAACCATTCAAAAAATATTTTCAAAGAGTCGAAAATATACAATCACTGACATAAGTAAATGAATCATTGTAATATTTATTAAAACTTTTGTTTTTTTTCTTTCTCTTATATATTTGATAGATACTGAAGACACAATCTTGTATCAAGAGGTTGGATTGGTATGGTATAAATATATCCCCTTTTATGTGAAACGACACAAATATAATCTTAAGGGACACTATTAGCTCCAAAAAGCTGAGAAAAAACGATATTTTTAGCATATTTGAATGTTTTTTTACGTGTGGGTCAAAAATGACCCAGGCTGGTACTGCAAGGGTTAATGATCTTGATTTAACAAAACGTGTTGAATTTATTGAAAATCATCTAAATGGAAATTTTCATTCGTTATCACCAGGATTTCCAATTCCATTAAATATTCCATTTCATATAAATAAACCAGAACATAATGATCTATCTTATATACGTTTTATTGAAATATTAGATAAACAAAATCTTAAAATTAGTTATAAAAAATATGATAAAAATCATTTAGTAGAAAAATATGATTCATCTTCTTTAAATAATAAATTTATTTCAATATTATTTAATCAAAAATTAGATAATCAATTCATTGAAAAAATTTTATTAAATGGAATTTTTATTAATAGTCAACAATACAATTTTATTGGTTATAGTAATAGTCAATTACAAGGTCGATCATGTTATTTATATAATGATACAAATGATCAAATAGAATAAATAATTAATGATAATGGTGGTTTTATTAACACATTTGTTATGGAGCAGAATCACTAACATGCATGATTCTAAAATATTCTTCCATCAAACACCTCCTCAACGTCGTTTCTCCCTCCTCTTCTGATATTTTGCCTTATTCGGTAATGAATTTTGCATGCCTTTCTTTTCTATTATCTTCATGATGATACTTATATAAATATTCTTCACTTTCATACTTAAAGAGAGAGTAAGTGAAATAAAGAGATAAAGCACGAACGCCCTGTGTCTTATTATTACATCAAAAGAAGAAGGAATCGTTTAATAACAATACGCTAATATCTTTTATATAACAAGAGTAAAGCTACCATCCCACATGATAAGGTGGCGGCTTTTCTCTACTATTGTAAGGATAAAGCATAGTGTTGTTCGGGCCAATTCAAGGTTATCTACGATCTTTTCTCATATGACCCGAACAGCAGTATGTTTTATCCTTACAATAGAAGAAAACAGTAACGGGGTATCCTAGTAACTGTTCATGCCCTACTATGTATCGATATAAAACAAAGTGTATATGTGGTGGTATGTCTCTTTATATCTTTGATAAAATATCTCAAACTTCCATTGAATGAGAAATTTTTCCAAGCATCATCCACCAATAATATATCAGAAAAGTATATATAAGTAGTACAAGATTCTCGATCCTCAGTCTAGTTCATCTACAATAGTGTAATAAAATGTATAATCTTCATCTATCTCTTTGCCTCTATTTGACCTTGTGACCTTTTAGTTCTCACACGATCGCTATTGTTGACCACTATATATTTTCTATCTCATCTATGTACGCAAATGCTCTGTATGTGAACAGGACTGACGAACCTGACGAGAGAAGCGCCTGCAAGATAGTGATACTCGTCTTATGTGACTTCTTCATACAACAAGTCATGACCTTTACAGAAAAAACATACGTTTATATGGGAGCAATAGATAGAGAACACCAGCCAGGCGTAGCAATCACACAACATAGAACGGTCACAAGGTGAAATAGCAGGAAAGAGATAGAGAAAGATATACATTTCATTACAAGCACAACTTCTTGTGTGAAGGCATCGAACAAAGCTAGTATCACTACCGCACGAACACTTCTATCCTGAAGTTCGTTAAATTTAGTAATTCATGTTTTTATACTAAATTATCTACACTGTCCAAATGGTATACCTACGCCTGATCAAAGTCAAGACTGACAACTGGAATACAATGGAAGAAAACATTATTATGATTAATGCCGGCGAAACTTCCATTCTTACTTTTAAGTAAGGCTTCCTTTTGTCACCAAATACTATCTAAACCAACTCTTCTATTAACTACGGACTACACTCAGCAAAATTATATAATTATACTTAGGGTTAATCAAAAGTTCTGATAACGGAGATGGGAACCGCTTCCAATCTCCATGGTAGAACTGTTGGTCAGTCCTAATATAACACAAGATGCAGCGTGAAAAGTCTACAATTTACACAAGACCGCTTTTTTAATACTTCCACTTTTTTTTTCTCAAAAGCGACAAAACTCTGAGTAACAATCTTTTGACGCTGCGGAGAGTGACTTTTTGAAGTTTTACTTTTTTCTGAAAACAAAAAGTAGGATCCATGCCTTCAAAATCGTCAGTTTGAACGATTTCATTGTGGTTTTCAAAAAATAATCGTTGATCAAGTTGCGATTAATGGCCGATTTTTTATCGGAATCGCGATAGATCTTACAATTAATCAGCATGACAAATCGTGATAAATCATCGATTTCTGCACGATTTTGATGACATGGAAAGTATTTAAAAAAGGGCTCTTGTGCAAATTGTAGACCTTTTCACGTTGTATCTTGTATTAAATTTAGGACTGGGCAAAAGTTCTTCCCGCGGAGATTGGAAACGGTTCTCATCTCCGTTATCAGAACTTTTGGTTAACCCTAAGTAAAACAATAGCTCATCCTTTTTGATTTCATGAATTTAAATTCATTCACTGACGAGTTTTATACTAACATAAGATGAGAACTCAATTTTTTTGTTTAAAGAAGTTAGTCCCGTACATTACTGAATAACGCATCCGTAATACAATCCGAAAAAGAACATTTCCATGTATCTGACGGACACAGTGACTATCGGATCATTTCTCTTCTATTATAAAATCAAAGTTAATTTTTTTCTCTAGAAACATCATCAGAAGATTTATTTCATTTAAACATCACATTTTATTATATTCATCTGATTCTGTATAAGATTTTATTTATTTATTTTTTATCTAGATAAAGATTGACATAATAATTCACCTTATATTCTGAAAGTAAAAAAGAAGGTTCGCAAAATGGTACTCGACGGCAGAATCTTTAGAATTCGGCGGCTATTTGAGAAACCTTTTAGATTCTGTATCTTATTCATAGTCTTCCAGAGGGTTTCACGGTTCCCTGCAGAACCATAAAATATTCTGTTATCAAATACCGTGCTGTCAAACATGTTTTTTTCAGAATAGTTTGATGTTTTATACATTCTATTTTGTCTTATATTGAGGTGAAAATGTTTTCTTTAGATATGATGCAGTCATAGATATTAGCCTTTAGCATGCAAGATGCATTCGGACGTTTTTATTGTCCTGACGTCAGACTCATGTCTCTAGACATTTTTAGTAGTGTCCCATTAGCGATGCACCTTGCAATCTGTTTCTTTTTTCATATTTCATATTATTTTTAGAGAAGTGAAAATACAGAAGTCAAATGGACATTGGTATGTCTTCAAGGTGTTTCGATCGGATGCAGTACCCAGGGGCTGCATGGTGTGACGGGATATTGCAGTAAGAGATCGAAAAAGATTTCGTGAATCTACTGATGATATTATATATTTTCAGCGACAAATGTATCGATTCCATTTGGACAACACATACTGGGTTGAGGGACATGTTTCCTCAGCGCTTCGAAAAAATCCAATTATTGATGTGTCGAAGATTGGTATTTTAGGTCAAGATGAAGCAATTGCCAGTATCATGTGGTCGGTTTTCAAACCACGGGAACCCTCGTTAAAGACTCGACGAGACCTCAGTAAGTTTCATTTAGATCGTCTTGATAATATAGTCCAAAATTATTACATAGATTTACAACTTGTTCGCGGGATCGTACTGTTTGGACCACCAGGAACAGGCAAAACTAGCATGATTAGGTATGCTTTCATAAAATTTCTTCTATATTTCGTATTTATTTATACATTAGGGGAATATGTAACTATCCAAAAAAATGTTCTTCGTGTAGTCTGTGGGCCACAGCTTCTTAATCAATTTATTGGTAACTCGGAGAGCAACATTCGTGAGCTCTTCCTCAAACCCATGGTCGATCAAGAAAAAGTGAGTTCGAGTTGAACTAACGTTATTTTCTTTTGTCAGCATCTTAAAACAGTGAAAGAAATAGATACGATTAGATAATTTTTAATAACTATTTTATAGTTTGGTGACTAGAGTTCATTACATGTTATTGTGTTGGAAGAAATGGAAGCTCTCTTTCCAAAACGTTCGACTCACGTATGTTTTTCTGCATTTGTTTTTCCAGTAACGTATGTCTTTCTCCTAGTCTGGTGAAACCAATACAAGAAATACTGTCGTGAATCAAATGTTATCCATGATGGATGGCTACACACAGCTCGACAATTATGTCATATTCGGTAAATTTTAACATTCTTTAATATCGTGTTTTTGTATTCGTCTCCTGTGTTTTAGGTACAACGAACCGTCTGGATATGATCGATGATGCACTTCTTCGTAGTGGACGCTTTGAGCTCCATATTAAAATAGATAAACTCTTTGTTTTCTTATTTGTTATTTATATCACATCTTTCTACATTAGATCTGCCCAGCAGCCAAGGACGATTCGACATACTGAAGTCTCTTATGAAACCTCTTCAAATGAATGCAAGATTGGCATCCGACGTGAACGAAGCACTACTTACGCAAATAGCACAAAGCACTATAAACTATAGTGGAGTTGATCTGAAACAACTTATTCAATGCGCCAGCCGGGCAGCTATCAGACGAATCATTACGGTAAGCTAGAAAGCAACAATATAATTTTATGGTACAATATATTTTACACCTTTTTGCTAAATACAGGGCACCGAAAATGATATAAATGGCAAGCGTCATATTGATGACACGAAAATATTGTTCAGCAATGCGATATCGTCGATGCTTATCAAATACTTCATTATCAACGCTGCATGGAAGAAAGCCAAGAAATTGGTGATAAAGACTAGTTCGATTTCCCGATGAATATACGTTTGATTAAACTTAACATATTAAAAATCATAAATAATTGTTTTTTGAAAATTCATCATGTCTGCATGCTGATTGTATATTATATTGTTTTCGATGTATTTTGGCAAATAATTTTTTTTTGTTCATTAAGAGAACATCCATGAGAACATCGAGCATCGTGTTAGATATCGAAGCACTCATCAAAAATTACTTTTTCGATTTGATGTTCTCATCTTGTTCAGCATCATCTAAAACCTCCAAATCCAAATTTTTAGCGCATTTGGTTGAGCTGGTGAAAAGTTAGCTCAATTTTACTGTCGAACGCTCAGGATGATATTTGAAAAATATGATCAAAAATCGTTCGTATAAAATGGAGATTTTTTCGATGACATCAAATTAACGAAATTTTTCGTGTAATATACCAAAAGATAGAGCATCGGAAGCTGAACAAAATTACCTATTTACATATTATATTTCCATGGACTGATCAATAGCTATTTATGAAATACTGTTCATGACTAGTTATTTTTTGAGTGAAAAATGGGTGGATTTTTTTCAGTCTATTGGCTGTTATTCAGTCATTTTATGAGTGCCCAGGCTGAATTTGACATATGTTGTGCAGTTTTTTCTCTTCTATAAAATGGTTAAAAAAAACGTTTAAAAAAAGTTTCCGCTTGAGGTGAAAAACGGCTCACAATGTTGACCAATCAGACAACATTTTTCGAAAAAAATTATTATGAATATTTTTTTTT
>JAJEKB010015290.1:26211-88090 GCA_022393335.1 Macrotrachela quadricornifera
ATTGAAAATCAAACCGAAAAGTATGCTCGAAACATTAGAAGAAAGAGTTTTGCCTGTCCCTCTAAGAAAACAATTATCGAATTTTTTAGTGTCATTGCGTAAAAAGCTGTATGGTTCTCCAAGTATAAGTTTAGGTGGACTTGAAGCTTGGTGTCAACGAAACTCAATTATACCTGATGAAGATGATCAGTCTTGGATGCTAAGATATCAAATTGAATATGAGGGTGAAACTGATGAAGATAATGAGGAGGATGAAGATGAAGGGAACAAATTTCGATTCTTTGTTACAACAAAACGATTATTATTCAATGTAACTATTTCGAAAAGAATTCATACTGATGCTACCTACAAGTTGATCTGGCAAGGTTTTCCTTGTCTCATCATTGGGACAACGGACATGATTAAACAATTTCATTCTTATGGATTTGCAGTGTTTTCAAACGAAAAAGAAGGAGATTTTAAGTTTATATGTATGTGTATTCGTGATGGTATGCATGACCTTAACTCGGAAATGAGTGAACAGGATCTAGTGTTGATAGCGGACGGTTCTGATGCTATTAGAAATGCATTTTCAGAAGTGTTTGGATCGGATCATAGTATGGCTATGTGTTGGCATCATATGCGAGAGCGTGTAGTAAAGAAGCTATATTTAATAGAAGATAAAGACTTACATGGTGAAACCATGGATGACGTTGATATATTGCAACTGTCCAAAAATAAAACAATCTTTGATATGGCTGTAAAATTATTCTTGAAGAAGTGGAAAAATCAAGAAAGATTTCTTGATTATTTTTCTAGTAAAAGTTAGGATCGAAAAGCGGCTGGTATGAAGGATTGGAATTGAATTTACCAAGCACAAATAATGCCTTCGAGGCGACAAACCGGGTCATAAAAGATGAAGGTACGATTAGAGAACGTTTCCCATTGTCGAGATTCACAGTTGTTGTATCTGAAGTAGTTAATAAATGGTCAAAAGAACGAAATCCTACTTGTGTTAATGCAAAAAAGTTCGAACATCAACCTACAATCACATTATCATATTATCATATTGGACAGACGGGTACAACTGGGTTAAGCTACACAAAGAAGTTATATCTATTTCAAAAAGTGATAAAACAATTTACTATAGATCTGCTGATGAAGAAACCACTATTACAGAGAAAGAAATAAAACGTTATGAAAATTGTAGGTTTAATTTATTCGACACATACAAGTCTGTCTACTTCAAAATATGGTGCCTATGCTTATCCACCAATCCTGAAGAATGGAGAACATCAACTTGCACTTGTCCATCCTTTCTTAAAAATTATATTTGCAAGCACTTCATCGGAATATCTATCCGGTTAAAATATTGCAAACCTCCACCCGAAGCAAAAAATGTGGAAATGGGTACCAAAAGAAAAAGAGGCAGACCATCTAAAGCCAGAAAAGCTTTATTGTTGCAATAGTATATTAATTGCTCATTTTTCTCTGTATTATTGTCAAATGTACAAATAAAAACTAGACTTTTTCTTTTTCTTAATACTAAAATATGAATTTAATACAGCTATTTAATGAATTAATTATTACTTATTCCATAGTATAAAATTGCTCAAATAAATACTAGCCATTTTTTTAATGCCACTTCTTTTTTCTTAAAGTTTTTTTTAACCATACATGGAAAGTGAAGCCTTATCTATTTTATGGAATGTTTTTAAACATACTATCAAGTTATCTGATGAAATTATTCCGTACGTTTTTAATCGATCTACTAACAAATTATGCCATTACAAAGAAAATCCTTCTTGGATGGAACATTCAGCCTTATTGAAAAATCGAAAGAAAGTAATTTTAATTTGATACTTTACTCATGCGTAGGTTTAATAATATTTAGATTATCCTGAAAATTCTAACAAGCAGTACATACCTCTAAGTAGAAAAGCAAGGTAATCCTTTTTGAGGTTAGTATGAATGTATTGATGGTCCATTATCTCTACTTTTATGACTAGTTTCCTCCTGTTGTAAGAAAAAGTCCCTTCGGCGTTTAAGGGTTAATACAATATAGGCTTAAACAAAGTAGATTGTATCCTCTTATGGTTAACTTGCTGTGTTAATAGAGATAAATATCAGTAAGACTACGCTGAATTTTTATTCTAATGTTCGTCTAGTTGGTCGAACACGTGACCTAAACCATAAATTTCATTGTCTATCTTAAATTATACTTATAAGATGTGAATATGACTACTTTAGCAGAGTCGCAGTTCATTATGCACACTGATACCTTGAATTGAAATATACGTTCATAAATATACCTTTATTTTGATAATTTAAACCTCAATAATTGCACAAATATAGAAAACTCATGGTTAACAGCAAAAGATTTTCAAATGTGAAACTGCTGTCTAAATCAGGTTTATACCCAATTTGTAGAGTTCGATCGATCTCAATTTGAAAAAAAACAAAGTGTAGGCTATAATTTCAGAACCTTTAATTTTTGTGTTATTTTAGTTCTCAACAAGCAAAGTTTTATCATTAGATATGTCTCAATTGACTGTACATATCAACATAATCTATTCCAATAAAAGCGTTAATTATGTGTATACATACTATGAATATTAAAGACGTCCACGATATACCTGTCTTGTTCTCTTCCACAACATATGATAGGAGAGAGTCACGTTAAGGTACTTGTAGGATATAAAAAAGGAAACAACTACAATAGTACTATCTTCAAGTCATTTTCTGTAATATTTATAATAATTACTATTAGTGGATAGTATTTGTATTGTACAGTTAATCATCTTTAATAAAACAATAGCGTAGATAGGCTGAATAGAATCAGAAATAAAATTTTATAGAGAAATTTTTAATTGTGCTGATGATTGATCAGTAATCTTTTTTTTCCATATATTTTATCACTTCTCCTTGTTATGTCAAATATTGATCGCTTGACGTGTATGCTTGTATTCTTTTCTTTTACATGTTCGAGTTATATAATATTACTACTATAAGGAGAGGTAAAAAGGAAAAGAACAAAACATTTGAATGATGAAATAGTAAATTGAACGTCGTGTACTGAGAATACCGATTACACTACTCCTCCAGTTAGATATTGTGATTACAATAAAAGTAATACTATAGTAAGAATAAAATTACTATACATGATACACAATGTTCAGTTCACTTCTCCATCACTCAATTATATTATTTTCTTTTTCACTTCCATATACAGCAGCGATATTAGTATACGCATGAAGAGGTCAATAGTTTATACAGCAATCAGAAGAGATAAAATACATAGGAAAAAGATTGTGCTGGTCAATCATCGGCACATTAATATGTTAAATTCTCTTCTTGATATGTATTGCTGGTAGATAAAGATGCGCGAAATAAACTTTTTGTACTCGTCTCATTTTAATACTATCCAGTTAGGCAAATAGCGAAGAAAAAGCGTTGAAATTTTAATAAAATTATAGTTTTAAAAATGTGTACTTTTTAAGATTTGCATTTTCGTTGAAGATCTGTAACGCATTTGATTTCTGAACCGAATCGATTGTTAGAGAGAGAGACAGATGGCTTCAGGAATATCGTTTTTACCACATTCTGATGTATATACCTTTTTTTTTCGAAATAAGAAACTTATTAAGAGCCATGCTGACAACTCATATTAGGTTCTTATTACCAATGAAAGTCAATTTCAATATACTAAATTATACAGAACAATGTGTTTTTTCATGTTGTATAAATACAAAATAATTTTCAGTAGGAAAGAATACACAATTCCTATCTCATAATATGGTGTTCTTTTACATCATGAATGATACAACGCTCTCTGACATTTATTAAATCTACCGCATCGCTTCAATGACACGCGTACAAAGACTTTTTCTTTTCATAAGAGCACGAATATGAGAAGTCTATTTTTTTGACCCTTCTCCATAATATCCGTAACATGAATGAATGCGAAAAAGAACAAGTCAGTCACGAAGAATACAAAATGAAGAGAAAAAGGAAGAATGTGCATCGAAATATGCAGTACAAATAATGAAAAAAAATGTGCACTTATGACAAGAATAATGATAATAATAGGGCAGACTCCTTTGTTTCTTTTTACATACATCATCAATCGGAAAGTGCTGCGCACACATAAAATGTTAACACACAACTCAAAGAAAGAAACAAAAAAAGTATGTTATTATCGATAACAGAGATGATGAGAGAAAATCATGTATCATTGTTTTTGTGAGAAGATGCGTTAATACCACAATGCAACGTATTTTTAATTGCTCACTTGACTTAGCTAGTACGTTATAGCAGCAATATTACAGAATACATAGACACACAGCGACAATTTATTGCGCACCATTATTAGGTCATACAAGTTATCCAGTAGGCTATGAGGTATCGTCTTGAATTATATTCATTAACGAATCTAGATATCATGACTAAGTTCAAAAAGAATGGAACTGGTAAGTATTACACCATCTAAAAAAGGAGAGCTTTAAAGATTACTTTTAGAAAAAGTCATGCATGTTTACAGTGAAAAATCTTTACGCTTCCATTGTAATTCATTCCTCTTGTTTCAAAAAAAAATACAAATATCAGAAAGCCGATCTTAAATCCATCCATAAGTAGGTCTTCTCGTTCCTATAATGCACTAAAAGTTGTAGACAAAAGAGTTAATTCTAACCATGAATATCAATTTTATAAGAAAATTAGATTTTTTTTGAAATAGCTTATAAAATATATGCAGTATTAGTCAATTTAATATGAACTCGCAATAATTAGAATTTCAAAACGAATACAAGAAATGAATAGAAAAAAACATGATGTACTATGAGCAATAGATGATTTTCTGTATTAACATACACTCCACTGTTCAGCAAATTCTTTCTCCTTGAACTTAAGAAAATGCATATATCTACCTTTTATTTGATTGGATGTCCTCGAACTAAATTTCCCAGGATTAGTGAGATTCTTACAGGTGATGGATAGGATTAATGTGTAACGACCAAGGTTTGTTCAATTGAGTTATTTTCTCAGTTATGTATCGCACTAAAAGTCAAGCTAAAGCTTATCGACTGCAGTCTTCGCTCCAGAGTTGGACAATGGTTTTCACGAAATCTTTGAAAAATCTTACACAGTGACACACTTTTTTGGCATTTGATTATTATTTTCCACGTAGCAACGATTTCGGTAAAACTAAGAAAATTAGGTCTCTGCAAAAAATCCTAGCAAAACACATTTTAGAAATTCTGTTTTTCTTACACGTTAATCCGTTGTATTCTGTTTCGCGATAAGAAAAGAAAGCTCTCTTATATATCAAACTTTTATGCGATACATCTGATTCAAAAAGTCGTTGTGTTGATTCATTCCAACATTGACATATTTTGATGATTGTTTTGTTTGAAAATGGCTCTTACTGTAACATTATAATTTCAACTTGAAACTAATTAAAACATGATTTATAAATTTTTTATTATGGTATTCGATAAAACGTTATCTATGTAGACCTTTTTTAGCTGGAACGTGAACATTTCTATTATATATTTGTTTTTTAAGAAATTTTTTTCTCGTGTGACTTGCATGTTGTGGATTTCAAATGCATATCTATGCCTTGCCTAAATATTCTTAGAATTTACTAGATTTTGTATGACGTAATGAGAAAACAACCTGTAAGCAGCTAACCACTTCAAAGTAGCTTAGTTTTTATATCATATACGACAATTCAGCAATATTGGAAATTTAAAATGTTCTCATCTTTCAGATTTCTTCCACGAAATGATCGAACTTGATGAAAGATCGCCTACTATTGTTTCCGACATCTCCGGCAAAAAAGAGGACGATGGGAAGCTCAAGCGTGAACTGAAAAGTCGACATATAACTATGATCGCCATTGGTGGTATAATTGGACCGGGTTTACTCGTTGGTTCAGGAACTGCCCTTGCTTATGCTGGTCCTGCAGGTGCTCTAATAGCATTCGCTGCTACAGGATTAATCGTCTTCTTTGTCATGCAATCGCTTGGCGAAATCTCCACTGCAATTCCTGTGAGTGGCGCATTTATGGACTTTGCTGGTCGATTCTGTGATCCTGCTCTGTCTTTTGCTGTAGGATGGATCTACTGGTATCTGTGGATAACAGTTCTTGCTAACGAATATAATGCTATATCGATTGTCATTATGTATTGGATTCAAGTTATACCTCAATGGGCATGGATCGTTCTTTGGTGGTTTCTATTTCTTGCACTCTCGCTCATTGGCGTTCTTATTTATGGTGAGATCGAATTTTGGCTTAGTCTGATTAAGATTGTGGCCATCCTAGTCTACTTTATTCTTGCCATTCTCATTGATATTGGCATCATCGGAGGTACTTATATTGGTACACGATATTGGCAAAGTCCAGGTCCGTTTGCGGAGGGAATCAACGGTATAGCCAAAGTATTTGTTATTGCCGGTACACTTTACGCAGGTGTAGAAACGGTCGGTGTCACTGCTGGTGAATGTAAAAATCCACGACGAGCAGTTCCACGTGCGATTAAACAAGTATTTTGGCGAATCGTAATCTTCTATCTTGGCACAGTTTTCTTTATTGGCCTGTTAATTCCATACAATTCACCTCGTCTTCTCTCTGCTAATTCTAAAACGGCTGCATCCCCTTTGACCATCTCTCTGCAAGATGCAGGCATTCATGTAGCTGCTCATATCATCAACGGACTTATTGTTCTTTCTGTCGTATCGGCTGGTATATCATCAATCTACGTTACATCACGAACTATTTGCTATTTAGGTAAAACAGGAAGAGCACCAAAATTTCTTGGAATTACAAACAAACATGGTGTACCATGGACTGCGATTCTATTCTCTAACTTGTTTGCCTCTATATGTTTTATCAATCAAGGTTCAGGTGGAGCTGGTGCTGCTTACACATATCTAATCAATCTTTCTGGTGTCTCTACATTCATTGTCTGGGCTGTCATAACATTAACACACATTCAGTTCCGTCGTGGATTGCAAGCACAAGGAATAAGTCCAAATGATTTGCCGTTTCGAGCATTATGGTATCCTTATGGTGCCTATTTTGGGCTTGGAGCCAACATTTTTCTTATCTTCTTTCAAGGATACTCCACTTTGCTGCCACCATTCAATGTAGTCTCTTTTGTTATCTCCTACATTCTCATTCCTATATTTCTAATTCTTTTCTTCGGTTACAAATTCTGGAGAAAAACTCGATGGATTCAAGCATCCGAGATGGATATTTGGTCTGGAAGACGTGTTCTTGACGAAGAAGACATCAAAATAGACAAACAGACAATATGGTCGCATATTAAAACTATCATCATTTAACTTCTGTATTGTTAATGTTCTTTATTGATATATTCTTCTTTCAATAATAAAGTTTTATTTGAACTCAAAAACTGTTGAATACCGTCTAAAATGGCACTGGTATCGGTAAAAACAAGTTTTCTCAACTTAGAATCGGGAAGGATAAAGAAGGACACGTAACCTTTTGTCTGGTGACACAATGAATTGAATGAGATAGGATATTCGCTTCATTGATTATGTAGTAAAATTTTAGGCGTTTACAAAATCAATCTTTATGTGGTGCAGGGAATTTCATTCAAAGTGCCACTACCAATAGAGTTTTGAGTCTAGGGTTAAATTAGGTACTTTTTTTAAATTCAGTCTTTGAAACTAAATCTGGAAAAGTTATTTTCAGAAGCGATAAGAAGAATAAAGTAGATTTTCGTGATCAGTAGATCACGCTGTATCAGGTAATGTGAAAAATAAATTTACATGAAGATTGAATTGCTGGCGCCTTATATCTTAACGTTTTTTTCTTCCTAATTGCCTGTTTGCAAGGATATACGAAGGTATATATTTGTCCATTGCAAACATTTGTACATTCAAACAATGTTGTGTATCTGCTTCTGTTTCTTTTTCTTCCCTCTTTTGCACAGAATATGTCACTTTTTCTTCCTCTGTCACCTAGCTTATTTTTCTTATAGCACTTTAGACGGCGCTCTCTTTTCTTTTTATTTTTCAATTTTCGTTCTGTGTTTATCGCCTATACGTTGCTCAGACTTTTACGGTGTGCACTTTCTTTTGACACACTATTTTTATGCGCAATATTTCATTTCCACTTTGTTCTATAATTCTAGAAACTGCTGAGGTTATGATTTACTTAAGATATAGAGTTTGATATTAGATTTCGATAAACCCAAAGAATAAAACCGTAGTTTAGTTCTATGTCTCTTATGCTCCGAGATCTTACTCACGTCACTGTTTGTCACAGTGTGTGATTGAGAGAGGCGCAAGTAAGCAGTTAGTTATGGTCTATAACAGCCTTTGATAGGTAGTTAATTAAACATTAATTAGGTAATTAAAATGTGGGTCACGGTCTCTGATGCATAGTTAATTAGACACTCATTAATTAATTAAAATGTTGGTCATAGCCTTTGGGGAGGGAATGATTGATGCAAATTTCTACCCCTATAAATTACAACGCTCCTTTTGGATTGGGTTACACAAAAAAGATATTCATTCAGCAAAAACCTTCTTATTTCAGTGTCCAAAGTATCACATATTTCTTCATCTCATCGTAGAGCATACTACAATCATGTCCCAAAGTGTGTATGGTGCCGTTGTTAAAACGCTAGGAACATCGCCTCTCTATGAACTTATCGACATACCACCACCAACAACAGATGAAGTCCAAGTCCAAGTCATTGCTGCTGGTGTACACCGGCTTGTTAGAGCTATTGTGAGTGGACGTCATTATATCAAACCAAAAACAATGCCTATTGTTGCGGGAGTAGATGGTGTAGGCACACTTCCTGACGGCAAAAAAGTCTACTTCATGACTCTCACGTCATCTAATGGTAGCATGAGTGAATACGTGAATGTCCATTCTGACATGACCATTCCTCTTCCAGATGAAGCAGATCCTATCGTATTCGCTGCTATAATGAATGCGGGTTTAGCTTCTTGGATGGCTCTACGTGAACGTGCACGTATTCAACCGAATGAAACAGTTTTGATTCTCGGTGTTACAGGAACCTCTGGTCAAATGGCTGCCAAAGCAGCTCATTTGCTTGGTGCAAAACGTGTCATTGGCGTTGGACGTAATACATCCATTCTTAATGAATTACTGACGAGCGGCCAGATAAATACATCCATTGTTATGACTGATGACGAGGCACAATTTCAACAAAAAATAGAAGAAGAAGCTGCAGATGTAGACATTGTGGTGGATTTTCTTTGGGGCCGACCTACAGAGATTGTGATGGCAGGTGTCCAATCGGGTCGAAAAGATGCTGCCCAACGTTTACGTTGGGTTGAAGTTGGTCAAATGGCTGGTGCAACTATCCAATGTTCAGCTGGACTTTTGAGAAGCAAAAATATTGAACTTATTGGAAGTGGATTTGGTCCTATGTCTACAAAGGATATATTGAAAAGTTTAGAACAAATGGTACCTATGGTAGTGGAAGGCAAATTAACGACATCTGTGATAACAATACCTTTGAAAGATGTTGAGAAAAGATGGGAAGAAACAGGTGATTCAAATGAACGTATTGTTATAGTTATGTAAGAGTTCGAAAGAAATTTTTTATTTCAATGCTTAGAAAAAGAGTTTTTGTTTTAAATCTTTTTTTTTGAGAATATTTCGTTGATATCATATGTAATTGTGAAGAAGAACAATATTCTAGTGAGCTCTTTATACACGTATCCTCCTTGTGATGTAGTGACAATTCATTCTATTGATTTTTCTTGATCGTACTCTTAATATATGTTGGAATTTTCTATTTTTTTACTCCTCTTTCTCTACTAATTTTGTTTCTTGTGCACATTTTAGCGTGTTATTATATCCATATATACACATACTTCTTGCTATCTTAAGTAATTATTTGTATGTGTTTTTTGTTATGCTCATCTAATATATATATATCATATTTATTGTTTTTTTCTTTTCTCATTTATTAAATAAACTGGATGTTCACTTTCTCATATTCTTACTCAAGCAAAATCTCAACATATACCAGTTATCTTATTTGAGTAATGGTTTCTAGATAGGTACTAACTCTCGCTGTATGACACAGCCGTCTACTGGAACAGATACTACTGTTTGATACATAGGTTTTCAATTCTATTCCATTCCATTCTCCAATAAAAGAAAAATATTGAATGAACCATCATCAGACTGATGTCCTATAATTCTCTATCGATTTAATCTTTTACTCCTGTTGATCACTAACGTGATAATTCGTAGAACAATTTGCAGAAACCAAAAGAAAGCATTGTATATAGAGGAGATATGAGCTGTTTTGCAGTAAACTAAATCGGATATCGAGTGGTAAAAATGATATTTCTTTTCAGTACTAGGTCATTAAAATATTGGACCTATAAAATCGAAAATTTTGAAACAATTCTTCTCTACTTGTAGCCAATAGAGATCTTTTGCAATTGCTATGTGATATTAGTTGGTGAAGAAGCCCTCTTATGAAGAAAATATGTTTCAAAAGTTTCATGACAACTTGACGAATTATGCATACAAGTATTCATATTGAATTAAATTTATTCAGAGATTACAAAAACAGTTTAGAACAAAATAACTTATAGTTTGACAACAGAGACCGGACGACAGAATAAATATCTATATTTTTTGTACTTTTTCAAGTACAAAGTATAAGTATCGTCTTTTGACGATTAAACCTGCGCTTATACTTGTACTTAGGTATCAAAAAACAAAACTTAGAACTTGAATTTGGACGGATAAAAATACTTGAATAAGTACATTCAAGTTTTTTTCATTCGCCAAGCATTGAACCATAATTTATCATTTATCGACCCATGATGAATTGATTGTTTGTATTTCATATCCCATAACAATTCAACAAAACAAGCAATCAAACAACATGTTCTCTCTTCTTTATCTCTCTTTTGTAGAACTCACATATAAAAATGTGAGTGTAAGTTTTAAGTCAAGGTTTTCAGGCTCCATCCCTCTCACTCTCTTCCTTACAAACATCCCCTATTACAGACATACTCATTTCCTTTATTAGATATAATTCACTTCTAGTATTTTATATTATAATAATTAAGTTGAAGAAGATATGCGAGTTCCACATTGTGACCCTAAAGGGGCTGCGCTGACAAGCTTTTTTACTGATGATGACATTTGATATGCCGAAAGCTCTAGTTCATTTATGTCTATACCTTTATTTCTTTTAAAATTTTAAAACTAGCAAAATTACTATCATTTCTTCTCTTCATCTTAATAACATATATACACAACTTAATATTTGTTTTCTTATTCACACTAATATAAAATGTGTTGCATGTGTCGTATTTTGCAACACAATGTACGACACGTCGAAGTACGGCACGATGTGCTCGTTGCGACATATTTTGTCCAGCAGACCCACGACATATTTTTCAGCACGTGGTTTTTTTTCTGGTTTGCGAAAATCACATTATTATTATTTTTTAGTTTACTTTGAATTATTAGTACCTATTTTTGTACTCGAAAACGATTAGATAGTCGAATTTGACCGTCCAAAGATTCTCAGATCTCGATAGAACCGCTTTGAGGCAGTCCATTCTTGATTAGCTAGCGTCCTCTCGAGATATTTCTGAGTTACAAATAATCACGAAGCATCTCAAAAATAGATACAGGATAATGTATAAATTTAGTATATTGAATCGGCTCGACTATATGTGTCTTCACAAATGAAACAAAACGGTGACTGGATAGTTGACATGTAGCCTGAGACATATCAAAAGTGCGACACATTCTTGCACGACGCATAAATACAACATATTTTATTGTGGTATGTTTTTGATTAGTAAATGTCATGAATGTAATCACATATTCAATCTTGTTTAGACCTTCTGAACAAGACACTTGAACAATTGAAGTACTTCTTTTCTTTTCGTTTGGGAGAGAGTTTTTCTTATTTTGTATCATATCGAGTAGATTAGTGAATTTTTGAGAGAATGATAAGAAATTAACAAATAATGAATAAGACAATGATTTCTATGATATTTTCTATATCATCTACATCCTCTAAAGGATGAGACTATAAATATCAGATATTTGCGTTCATTAACAATGAATATTCATCTTGAAAATTCTTTTTTTACATATTTTTTCTTTCATATTGAGATATTTTGTTATTATTTGTTCAAGTATGAGTTTCAAGCAATAGGAATGCTTATCAACTTTTTAATTTCAAATGATTAAATATATTAGTAGTTATATCTAGTTCATTGTTGATTTTATTTATTTGAGATTAGTCGAGTTCTCATTCAAGGAAGAAAGTATCAAATCCATTAGATACTAGACTAATTGATAAACTATTTTTTTCAGGCCTTACAGTATAATATTTATAATTGTTTCATGTTATATCTGTTTATGACAGATTGTTAATTCCAGATCATTTTTATATAATGTACTTTTTAGTAAAATTAATTACTTCTTATCAAGAAAATCTCAATAAGTTGGAAAACACTCGTTCTTTTTTTTCTGTATAGGTGATTTCAGTTAAATTTCTTTATAATAATGGAACTTGGAGTCATTGGTTTTGTACTCACTTTAATTTCACTTATTCATGGTTCATTTGCAAGTCTTATTTCATTAATTGTCTCTATTGTTCTTATCTACCATCAATGTCGTAATCGATTAAAGCGAGAAGAAAGAATAAATCTTCTTCTTTTTACTACAATTTATTTCTTTAGTTTCATGTATATATTGACACTAACTTCATTTAATGCTCAAACACTCTTAGGTGATTTATATCAAAGAAATTTTGATTCAACATGGTGTACATTTAGAGGTTACCTTATTCCTGTTACATGTTCTGCTTTATATCAGGCTTTTGCTACTCAGGTAATTATAAGCCGAGAAGTAGTGTATTGGAGTGTGAATGAATGAAAGATGAGTTCAATATCCACAGTATATCATTTGATTTTTTAGGCACTCTTTCGTCTTTGTCGTATTGTATATTCAAATCGTAGATGGCTTCAATTTTTTTGGTTTTATATTATTTTAATACCTACTGAGCTATTAGGAAGCTTTGTTGGTTTATGTCCTATTCTGATTTGGGGTGATATTGATTATTTACCTACAGATAATTATTGTTTTGTTCCATTTACAAAACCTCGTGGTATGATTTGGCTTATATTTACAACTTATGGAATTCCTCTCACAGTTTTATTTTTAATATATCTTCGTACAACAATATTTATTCGTCATTTACCCGACAATCAGGCAATAGCGTTGAAACGACGACAACAACGAGATTTAATTGCTATTCGACGAATTTTTATTAATGTTGCTTTATTAATGATTCTTGTAATGCCTGGCACAATCTTAATATTAATGCGATATATAAGCGGAACGGATTATCCATTAACTTTTCGCATCTTATGGTTAGGTGCTGAAGTATCTGTAGCAGTATTAAGTGTAGCAATGATACTGCTAACACCTCAACTGAAAAATATTTTTATAGATAAATGGCGACAAAATCGTGTAACCTTACTGACAGAATCAGTTCAAAGAGGACCTGTTACTACTAATCAATAACTAGTTCACATTATATTATCTCGAGAGTGTAAGTGAGAATATTTATTTAGATTCACTTACATTTATTCTTGTCTACATTGTAAAAATAGTTTCATATAGATATATGTATTTCGTTTGTGATTCTAGTTATTCGACATTATTTTAAAATAAATACGATAGAACGCACTCAACTGATAAGTGTTTCTTCTTGGAAACATGAAATCTGAATCTTGATATTTCGAGATTCATACATATAACCATACACTCAATTATTTTTTTCTTGCTTAATTTATTTTCATTCTGCTGTGATTAGTAACCCATGTGGAAGAATCTGACCGTAAGATCTAGTATAAACATACAAGTTCATATGTAAATCCTATACGATCTTGTTGAATTCTGTACGGTGCTTCATGATAATATTAAAGCCATCGTTTTTGATGAAATCCTACTGTATGATTCTTGTATGATCTTTATGTCAGAAAGTATACGATCTTAAATGAACCATATGCAATTATTCCTAGCTCCATACAATATGTCATAACTGATTTGACCCATTTTTGATCTCTATATGCTTGATCTTTTAAAGAAAACATCTAATGCAGGTTAATACATATATATACCTATATGTATTTATTTACTTACCTATAAAAATTAGAAAAAAATACATATATACACTTGTATTACATAAAAAGGAAAATTAGAAAAAAAATATTTCTTTGAATTTGATCGACTGATTGAGCTAAATAAAAAAAATAAATAACTTACATTCAAAATAACTTACCTAGATTAAATCTCTTATGAATATAATCTGAAATAAAAAAAAACTTTCATTTCAATTTATTTTAATAATAAAACTAAATTATAATATAAAAAATAAATATAATTTAAATAAAATGATATAATATTAGATTAATTTACCTCGTTAAATATAAACGAAACAACGTTAACAGATTAAATTATTTATTGTAAAAAAAATTAACAGTAGTTTTATTGGATTAAATTCGTTTCACTTAATATAAAAATAAAACAAATATAGTACCATTCTAGTCATTTCATCTTATATTTTTTCTAAATATATACGTATAATCGTCTTAAAAATTCGTATAAACGAGTCTCTGTCACAATTGCTTAGGCGGCTTTTAGCATGAGCTAGAGAATCTTTGAACATATACAGCGAAAAAAGTGAAATTGCTGTAATGAAATAAGTGTATATTATGTTTTTCAATCTGACATGTCAAACATGTTTTAATAAGCTTGCATTTTTGCAATTTCCAAACGAGATGCCATGAATATGGAAGTATTTACAAAAATGTCTTCAAAATAATTGATGTCGTTTCTAACAAAGATGAAACACAAATGAGCGCTGTGACAATACAGCGATAGCGCAAATTATCTTTATACGATTATAAGATATGGATAACAATCTAGATTCCGATGGTATAACGATTTTCATTGTTTTTTTAATATTGCGGCGGTAGTTACAATATTCTTTGAAAATAGCATTTGATTTTAATGTAATATCCGAAATATGCATTTTTTCTGTTACAGAAGTGAGTTTCAATTGATATGTGCCTTAGATTTGTCAAAAGCTGATTTAGCATTGTACTTATTGCTTATTAAATCAAGGAGTCGAAAAATGGGATTAGCAATCTCAATTTTTAAATTAAGAATTGGTAGAACACGTTTTTTAATGATCATCATCACTAAAATCGATTAAAAATTAGGAAAAATTGAAGAATTTAACTCTTAATATATCATTTTAATCGACTTCTAATAGTAAAAATTTAGTGAAAATCGGATCTTTTTTTCCTCTGTCTACATCGATAGTTCATGTTGGCGCAAGGGTACCCATAGCAGAATTAGCTCGGCCTATCTCATCTGAAATTCTGATTTGTATGAAATAGCTCATACAATAATAAATAGAATAATGTTAAACTATTATATTTTTATATCAGCTCCGAATACTATTGGTGACTTTTCAAATGATTTATTATTGCACAACATCTTTCTTTATAATAATAAAAATATAAGCATAATAATGTAATGATGAATTTTTCGAAATCAATCAGTAAGATATTTTATTCAAAAAAAAGAAGAAGCAAATTCTGGGTTATAAATACACGAAATAATGTAATTAGATAAAAGTCTTATTTATCAAGACTTAGAAAATACTTTGTATACATAAAATTACTCAAGTATCGTACGAATACATTGAGTACTTATAGTGGCAAGTTGTACTCATTGAATCGGTAAATACACCACGATTTTCTTTATGTAATAAAATGATGGATAATCAATTGAACATTATGAGATCAAGTAACAGATTAATTCGTACAATTGAATTTTACATTTTATTCTAATCAGGTTTAGCACTATTGAGATATTGCATGGCAATCTTTCTCTTCATCTGTCGAATTTGTTTTTGTACAAATTTGCGATGTACTAGAAGTATATTGTATTGTTGTGTATTCACAGGAGTATTTCTTATGTATTTTTCAAATCGAACCAATCGATTTTGAAGCCGTGTTAGTCTAGTCATTAATTCAGTCGAATTAAAATTTGTTTGATCTACATTCGGTGTTGTTTGGAATTTTAATTCGATCAATGGATAATTCTCATGTTTTAGAATCGTCTGAGGAACTATGTCTGAGCTATTAGCTAAATCTTTCAACTGCTTATCTATTAGCATACTCAGTACTTTTGCCTTTTTAATAAGTTGAAGCGTCACTTTATAGGTTTCATTATTGACTTCATTGTGAAGAACATTCGCTTCATCATTGTTTGAGCGATTTGACATTCTTAAGTTTCTTGTGGATGGCATCGAAGATGAGTATGGAGCTGTTTTGTGTCTTGTTCCACATCCGAAACATTGTAGGAGAGACATAATACTTCGTACACTATTTTTGATATTTTATCGATAGTCGAATATTACTTTTGTTTATATATATATGTGTAAGAAGACTGTACCTTCGAAAAATCCTAGTCATTGTTTCGTCATTAATGGGATTATGAAAATCTGACAAATCAATAAAAATTGTGAATCATATTTCGCACCTTATTTTGTATATTAAACAGGTAGGAAAGTGATGTCATAAAATATTCGCTTATGATTTTTATTCTTTCCTTCTCAAAGTCAGTAAATAGTAAAATTTATTGACGAGTTGATGACTAATATATTGTAAGCATGAATGCTACAACAGCATTCATTTTTCTTTCTTATTATAACAAAAAAAGAAACGAAAAATTCTTATTAATCTAAAATAATGTCGGTCTGAAATATTTGACTTGCAAATTTCGATGGTTACACTTTCATAACATCTTATCAAAAATTGGCCCTACAATCACTTGAAGAAAAGCTCATTATTCGAGAGGGAGTGAAATGTTAGGTGATTACATGATAATATGAGTCAAATGTATTGCTAGATTCTCAGAAAGAGCATCAAAAAAAGAGACGTGAACAAAATAAATGATTATCTTCCGCAAAGATGTTATATATTGTTATCGGTGAGATAGCAACACCAACGAACATGAAGAATATCTATCAGAAATCATAGAGATATAATAAAATATATTATTGCTACTTCTTTACTGTAAATTTCAGATTAATTCATACCAAAATTTGCTTTTTTTGCGAGAAGCAGAAAAGGGAAAATAATTATGAATCATCGATATTTGAAAGTTACATAACATTTTTTTTTTCTTTTCTGATGCATCACCTTATGTATCATATTGCTCATGATGACATGTAATCAATACAACTATTCTTAACATTTTACACACGTAATGAAAATCATTAAAACATAAATATATACTTTTTAATATATCTAAAATTTTTAACACAAAAAAATATTTGAAAATAATTTAACTAGATACAATCAGAAACCATGGTTAAAAAAGATTTCTATAACGAAACTGTTATGCAATCAAATATTAATTTAAAATAGCATTAGTCAATTCGAAAATAAACAAAATAAAGAATCAGAAAACGTCTACCAACCCAATTTACAACCAAAACGTTCCCCACCAACAACATCAACACTTCCATTGTCGGTGGATAAATTATTCATCAGCAGATTCAGAATAAAAACTGAATCAAGTGTTAATATGGGCATATATAATGAAAAACTCCACCGTCTCATATATAGGATACCCGTGACAAATTGATTAATGCTAGTTTTTATACGAAACATAGCGGATGTCATTATTATGAGAACATTGATAAGGCAGTGTAGATATATACGAATTGCGTGGCTGTTTTGTGTGATACTTCATATTTGGCTCATGATTTCTAACTATAGAACTCATTTATTGATATTTCACTTTGCGAATAAATTCATCCTCACATACCCTCTCATCCACATCTCTCATATTCACCCTAAAAAGACCGCTCTAATTCCTGATTCCTCTAGCATGAAGTGTTTATGTTTCGCGCCTGGATCAACATTATTTGTGAGAGAGAAGTTATATTTTCCAGTTGCAAAAGTTTAATATTAACGAAGTGTAACTCAAGAACATTGAGTTCCATAAATGTTCCATATCATTTTCGATTGTTTTTCTTACGAAAAAAAACTTCTCTAATATTGAATACAGTTCATTAAGTCATCGCTGTGTCCCAAAGAAAGAGAGAAAAGTTTAAAAAATGAGATAAAATATCAAAATTCTCATCCCATTATTAGATTCATTTCATTAACAGCATCAATCTATGATTTATGCTATACATTTAATATAAAATTGAAAAATAATATTGCCTAATGTGTACAGTATGAAATTCATGATCATCCAAATGAGTAACACGAATTAGACTTTTATGTACACAATCATCAATATCTACTTTATCTCAAGATAATGAGAATGCAATACATTCTTAAATTGAAACATCTTAAGTATTATTTTTATTCAAATGTTGAGATGATGGTTTCGTGCATGACAATTCGCAAGCTTCACTGATAGCATTGTCCAGTTTGGATTTAGACAAGAAATAAGAATAGAACAAAAACATGTTTATTATATAGTCTAGAAAAAGGAAAAAGTAAAAATCTGAACGAATTACTTCGTCTTTGCTTACTTCATTGATATGAAAAATATTATATCATCTACAGATAACTGTGATTGTTGTGATGTCATTTTCATTGAAAAGATTTACTAGAATGTTCAAAAGATTGGTATCTTCAACAATATAATTTGAAAATAATGTCTATTATGATAGCCGAAATATGTTTCGTTTTATGAATTTGTAGATATCTTTGAATACATTTTAACATACACGTTTCTATTATCTATTTGATCTGGTAATATATAAATATCTATTCATTAATTATATCGAGGGATTTTAACTTTTCTACTTGTTGATCTGTTAGCTCTAATTCTCCTCTCACAACTGTTCAATGACGTGATCCAACGATAACAATATATCCTAAACTATTGTACGCACAAAAATAGCAGCAGTTGAATTAAATATAAAGATGGTAAAATGAGCCTCTCTTATAATCAGCATAAATTACACAAGATCTTTCTCATCTCCTTTCTTCATTTCAATTCGATCAGTAATTACGAATATCATAAGAATATTCAAAATGATAATATCGAATTCATTTGGGCCTAATTTATGACTAACACAATGATTCAATTCATCGATGGACACGTTATCATTCTTCATGAGAAGCGTATATGACTCATTGCCACGTTGTATTTATGTCGTTGAAATTGCGCAATAACACTTTCTTAAACTTTATATTACGGTGACGTTTCTCTTTCTTTCACATTTATTTGTTTGAAGACTACAATATTATAATGTCTACAATGGAGAATTCTTCCAAACCTGATACAGATGTTTGTTCAATTTGCTTGAGTGCATTAGTACAACCAGGGATGGATGTATTTAAAACTGCATGTCAACATCAATTTCACTTTGCTTGCTTGGCAAAAAGCGTTAAAGCACAGAACCAAGAATGTCCCCTCTGTCGAACACGACTTGACTCTTTAAGTAGTATTATCCAATCATCAGCACAAAATACCTCTGCACCTGTACAAGTTCCTATACAAGCTACACCGCTACCTGTTGCAACTACTGGATTTTGGTCCACATTGAAAAGATCATTTGGTAATGCATATAATTGGGTAAGTAAAAGTTCTTCTAGACCACAAACATCATCAGTACATGTGAATCAATTAGAACAGTTGTCTCATACTAATCCAGCTGAAGATTTCGTTGATGAAGCAGCTGTTCGTGCTCTTTCGGCTCGTATCGAAGCTGCTCGCCAAATGGCAGCTAATGGTACAACTGAACTTGCATTAATCACAGCAACAACTACATTAGAATTTGGAGGTCAGATATCTACACAAGCATCAAATATCTATGGAATGGTTACACTCAAAGCACCATCACTTCTTCCGATGACGGCTAGTGAAAAAGATCAAGATGAATTACGTGTCCCTGTTGATCTCGTATGTGTCGTCGATCAGAGTGGTTCAATGCAGGGTGATAAAATTGCATTATTAAAAAAAACTCTAGATTATATTATCGATCAGATGGGTCCGCTTGATCGATTAGCAATCGTTTCATTTGATACTAGAGCATATGATCGATCAAATGGTCTTAACATGATGACACAAGCAAAGTGAGTATTTCATTTTATAATTTGCTTTACTCGAAACAGGTGATTATCGTGAGATTTTTAAAGAGAATCGTTGACTAAATTATGATTTTATAATTAGAATAACTAATTGATTGATTGTTAAATTTAATAATATCTATTTTCGAATATAAAAAAATGCATTATAATGAGAATTGAGTATTCTACTCTATAATCAATTACTGGTTATTTGAAGATTCGTATATAGTCTGTGTAAGATAAAAATAACATTTTCGAATTAAGATCTTTTATAGAGAGGAAATGAGAATTACTGTTTAGCATAGGCAGATGGCAATCAAGAGATGTAAAGATATGATGATGAGTGAGTGAATGAAAATCTGCATACTGAAAATCTGAAGATAGATGATTATTTATCAGAATAAAAGTGAGTTGACATGAGAAAACGATAGTGGAGAGATGTATGAGATTATTGTTTAGACTCATCAACGATCTGTTTTCGTTTATTCCAAATCACTCTTTGTAACTGTTTGTCAAACATTACATATTATTGAAAAATCACTATGTAATATACTTGACTAAAATTTCTTAGAAATGTTAATTTTTCATTGATTATGAGTGGCTTTAAAATATTAATATTAATCAAGCCTCTATATTTAAACTTATTCAAATCAGACTCCATTGTCTCAAAATCAATTTTCTTACCTTACTCTTATATTTAACTAAAACTTTGTTCATACAATTAAGGATATTTAGTATTCATAAAAAAAAGTTTACACTAATCCATCTTTAAATCTTGGAGCTCCGTCAATTTTATTACCCATGTTTTAGTTTTACACAGTCTCAACGCGTTGCTCCTTCCTCAAGATGTAAAATGAATTTTTTTTCTTTTTGGAAAAAAAAATTACCATAGTGATTATCTGAATTCATTATTATTTTCTAAAATCATTGGTGACATTAGGTCATATATTGGCTAAAATTTCAAAATTCAACGAATAAAGATGAGAGAAATCAAAATAAGTCAAGGATGTTGTTTTGATGATGAAGATTTTAATGCTTCAAATAATAATATATGAGCAAAAATCTAAGAGTTCTGATGATTAAAATAGGTGACAATCAAGTAATCTCATGGAATTATGTGATGAATGATCCAATATTGCTGTACTAACAGTATGTTTCGAAATAGAGTTATAAGAAAGAGCAATCTACAATGTGATCCGATAAGAAAAAAAGAATTGACTTTTGCAGTTAATTCCTCTCGTTTGTAAATGTTCAAATACGTTCTTGTTTTAGGCAACAAATTCTCCACAATGCTGTTGCACAGAACATCCATGCCGATGGTGGTACTTATATTGGTTCTGGTCTCGAAATGGGTATTCGAATATTAACCAATCGTCGAACGAAAAATCCAGTAGGAGCCATGCTTCTTCTCACCGACGGTCAAGATAATCATCATCATGATTACTCTCAGCTAATGCGAACTCTACCCAATGGTGTCGTTTGTCATACATTTGGATATGGTCTAGGACACAGAGCAGCATTATTATCTCAATTGGCTGAACAAGGAAACGGAGGAACTTTTACTTTTATCGACAAAGTTGATGCTATCGCTCTGGCATTTGCCACTGCTCTCGGTACACTTTTTACATGTGTTGCACAAAACTTGAGTGTAAAACTCGAATTCGATGGTCAATATGCAGTAACACACTCCCATTCTACCTATAAACATGAACCTATTCAATTACCATCTCAGCAAATCACATTTAAGCTTAATGATCTTAATGCTGACGAAAATCGTAATCTTGTATTTCAATTACATGTACCTCAACTTGTTCAACAACCGAATGACAATGATATCATTGGTGAGTAGAATTATTGCTTTTCAAAAGCTTCATATCTTCTCTTCTCTTGTTTACAGGCCGTGTATCACTTGAATATACTGATGCTATAAATCAACGACAAATTCAAACACCAACTGTCCCATTTCGACTTGCACGTCCTGCTGAACTTGCTCCTGACTCTCCATTGCTCGTTGTTAATTATGCTCTAGATCTACAACGTAACCGCGCGGAAACAAGTCGTGTTTTAAAAGAAGCAGTTAATGAGCCGGACTATCAACGTGCTCGAGAATTATTAAATGCACAATTGGCAAAAATTCGAGCATCTGTTTCAGCTCAAGATTCATTATGTCAACAATTAATACGTGACTTGGAATATCAATATGGAAATCAGCATGAATTTAGAACAACAATGACGAATATGTACATGCAACATGGACAAGAACGGGCTACTTATTCAACAGCTACAACAATCAGCGCAGATTATTATATGACATGTGGTCAAGAACGTTTTCGATCAATTGCACGCAAATATAATTAACATATCTTAACTATTACTCTGTAAAATTTTGTTCATTTTTCACCATTCTTTCTTTTTACTAAAGGAAAATTATATGTTGCAGAAAATTTAAAAATGAGTTTTCCTTTTTAAATCAACCATAAAGCAATAAATAGATAAACTTGATTAAGGATAATTTGAAAGTGAAGATTCTGAATCAGACATCGATATCATTTATTCTATTAGTATTTCTTTACAAAAAAAAACTATTCAAAACAGTAAGGAAGATGCTATGTTACTGATGAATTATTATTTTCAGTGTCTTTATTGACAGTCAGCTAAAAATAGTCATAGATGTGATAATCAGATTCGAAAGTTTTTCTTGATGTATAGTACTTCATGTCTTAAACAGATATCTTGCAAATGGGTAGCATAGGGAAAAGCACAGGAGGAGAAACTTAGAACGACGAGTGGAATATCATGCATCTAATTGTCTTTGACCAATGCGAATTGGTTTGTTGTAACTCCAGATAAGAAATATTTTTGCATGAGATCCAGACAACTAGGTGTATACACAGTTTTTCTTAAAGGATTTCTTGAGCCTCCATTGTAGTCAATCAATTATGAAATAATCAATATTTTTGCTGAAAGTAGAATCTAATGAACGAAACATGTGAGTGAAAAAATCATCAGACTTTCTCTTACATTTTATTAGACTAAAACTAATTAATAACAATTATTTTGGATCAGAAGATCTCGAACATCAACGCGTCCTATATGGATCGTACTTAATCCTACTTATCGTATGATTTCGTAGTTACTTAGTAACTAGGTTTTAAGTCACGAAATCAAAATCTTTACAATAATAATAATAAAAATATCTGCTGAGTTCTTATAATAACTATTTCAATAGGTTAAAATAGAAACACTGCGGAAGTGTGCCATGCCCTATGATTCTGAGAGAAACAAGAATAAAGATGAGATTGTTGCACGATTTCTCAGTGCTTCAATTTTAGCCTTATAAAAAAGTTATTATTATGAAAACTCAACATCACAATTATTTTGGTTCACTGAGTATTTTGCTTAATTTCACGATGAATAGAGTTTTCATGGTGGAATATCATACAAAATAATTGAAATGAGCATCAATCCTTGATCGTGTTTTGACTAACAATTCAATCACTTGAATCATAAACGAGCTAAAAATTGCTAAAAAACATGTTTAATCCGATGTATAACAAATGAGCAACGTGTAGTTTAGTATCAACTTATGTGTGAAAAGATTTCAAGCAAGGTTTCTTTTTACATACTTAGCGTTAGGATAGTGTCAAACTTTCTAATATTCTGTAAGTAACTACCAAGTGAGACAAACGGCAGATATGTTGATATTTTTGCGCGTAACAAAAGACTTTGTATGAAAAAACTGAATTGATGAAAGTAATGCTTTCAAATTTATTTATTTCTATAAAAAACTTTTCGGTTATTTGTTTGATGGGACAGTTAAAAAAATATTCGATTTTGTTCGTATACTTATTATATATAACGGTGTTCGATGTAAATGTAGAAATGACTTAGAATTTATGACAATAATTATCGTCAAGAATGACTAAATTTTCAACCCTTTTCTCGGAAAAGTATTGATTCAGTTCTTTATCAAGTTGTTGAAAGCTGTCTTTCAAAAATATAGAGTAAATACACCCTCATTCTATCACAAACATTGATTTATGATAGCTACGAACGATAATTTCTCATCGTCATTATGTACGCTAATTGTAAGACATTTCTGAATCTGAAACATGATGAGAGCCTATATAGATAACTGTGAACAGACTTTGTAAATGATTGTTGTCAGTCATACTAGTTTGTTGATCACGACTCCATACAACCATAGCTGATTTGTCCGAGTGATTTGGGTTTTTTTTTTATCTTTATTTTGTGGCCGCTTTGTCATCATTCGTGTTATTGACTCCCTATTATTTCTTCATCACAAGTAGTCGCCGATAAGATAAGAAAAACCTGAAAAGATTTCATTCCTTAAAGACTTAATTCTTCAGATATAAAATTGTTAATAAAACTTTTCTAAAGGACCTAGGACTGTAAACAAAATATTATTTTCGAAGTTTGACCTGAAAGTTTGCCCACATTGAGATGTTAACTATATTACATTGTGCATAAAATTTCATATTTTCGAAGATATGATTTTATCAATATATGAATACTTGTATAGACATTATAGAAAATATAAATATTTTTTTAAAAATCTATATCTCACAAAGACTACGTTCTAAAAATGTGAACTTCTATACACAATCTAATCTAATTAAGATCTCCATGTGGATCAAATCTCAGATAACAATTCAAAAGTACAATTTCACTTGCAATCTTAGGTCTTATGGAAAAATTTTATTGAAAATTCGATATCTCGAGAATAAAGGTTCGAAAGAATGAATCTTTTTCAGAATTTTCATATCTTATTGACATCTACTTGATAAGATGATGGAAGATTGTCCAAGTTATTTGGCATAAAAAATGTCAAATTCGAACCAATAATTATTATTACGTCTCTCAGTCATTCAGAAGGAATTAGTCAAATCTATGTAGAATAAATAAAAGCTTCTCAACAAGAAGCTTTAAAATTAATTAAATTGATTTATTTGAGTCCAAGAATACAAATGCTCGACTATAATCATGTTGATTGACGAATAGCCTTCCAACGTATTTTATTAAGAGAGTACATTACTGTAGTTGAACGGGAACTCATCAATGTCTCTATCCATATAATCACAACTGAAAGAAATTATGCGAAATTTAAAAAACAAAAGTATGTTTATTCAAATTAGAAACAAAAAAAAGCAAATGGCAGCTTTTTGAAAGAACAGCAGAGGTCAGAACTACCACTATATGCCACTGTATGCTTTCAAGTAGTGGCTAATAATTGTTGTTTACGATTCCTATAACATGTCAAAGAAATAAAAAAAGTAGGTTGTATAGAAGCATCAATTTTAACAGTTACTCACTGTAAAATTCATAATGACATGAATTTCACCACGAGTAGACAGTCCAAGACGAGAAGGCAGTTTAACCCATTCATCAAATTCACCATTTTCGAACACTTGTTTCAGTTTAATTTTGCACTTTCCAATTGTATCTCTACCAATAAGATCAGCATCATAAACATCAAAATGGATTGTATCATCACCTTTGCGAATATTAAATCTGAGTTCTTCATTCCATGTTGGATTATTCGAGTTCTTAATAGTTACCGTACGTTGTTTGTATTTTTTGTCCATATAAACTTCAACATATGCATCATTTTCACCAATTATATCACAATTTTTAAGACTGCGTCCTTCTACAATAGTAACATCAAGCACACCGATAGGCATTCTGTTCTGGCTGATTAAAACAGGTAACTGTACTACGAAAATAAATGTTCGTTTTGTATGTCTAATGTTCCGTACTGATTCTCGTCTTTATATATGCAAAGAGAAGAGAACAAGTTCGTTGAATTCTGTTCTCATGTAATTTTCATCGGCTCTTGTTTTTTATGATTCATAAATTATTTACATGCATTATGATTCATTCACTTATTTGAAAAAATAAGACTGATTATTCAAATTATTTTGGCTGAACACTGCTATATCAATTGATTTTCGAATAAAGTTTAAAAGTTCTATGAAGATATTATGTGAGTTATTGCTAAAATTGATTAAACTGCGCTAAAGATCATATTAAGAAATCTACTATGCCAAGATTTATCGTTTTATGTTATTTCCAGGATAATTGACTTTAAGAGCTGCGTGGGTTGAGTTTTGATCTTATGTATTTTTTGTCGTTTCTTTATGTGCTGCTATGTCGAGTATTATGTTTATACTTCCGATACTTGAAAATTATTCACAATGTCTACGATGATTCATCAGTAAATTAATCATTGTACAGGTCGAGTGTAGGTGAAATGGTATCGATAGAATTTACATAGGGATGTCAATCACTGCACTTTCATGATTTACACTGCGTTGCACTGCGATAAATCTTGAATGTTCATCGCATTTGAAACGAAGGCCTTGAAATATGAATTTCGATTTGATTTTTGACAATATTCACATAAATAGCTTGCAATTTTGTAAGTGTTATCGAATTGTAAACTAGTTTATATTATTTTATTCCAACATATTTTCCAAGATGTACTGTATACCTAATCAAATAACCGTTGTTGATGGCACTTTACCTTACTAAAGCCAATCCCAAGTTCATATCTGAATGAAATTCAAACTAGACATGCATTGAACCCGAATATGGGTTCTGTTTTTGTAACCTAGTTGCTCAATATTGGTCGTACCAAGAATTACAGTGATGATTCAAACATTTCGTGATGTTCATGAATATACCTAAAAATACTCTAAAATTCAAGTTTTTTTTAACGTTGTTGACTTTCTTTTAATATGCCTTTTGAATCATTCTTAAAGTTTTGGGCTTGTTGCAACCCTAATTTCATGAAGATTGATATTCAGCAATGGTTTGATCATCGTCATTTACTTCAATAAGTACAATAGCACATCTGTTTATCTAATAAAGACAATTTGTCGAATAAAGAATACTTCTTTTTTCTATCAAGTAGATAATAGCTAATCGCACTTTATTTTATATATATATAATCTATTTTTTTCTATCTAGGTAATTCATAGTGGTTGGGTGATGTATACTTCTTTTCTAACATACATTTATTTAGTTTTTATTTAATATTGAATTCACAAGAATATAGAGATATTTAAATAGTATTAAAGTGTATATTCATTATTTTGGATAATTAGTTCGCCCATAAAACAGAGAAAGATATTGTTTATTCAATATAAACTGATTAAATTCAACTAATCTCCAATTTTAAATAAGTATAAAATTCATTTTTCATCTGCTGGTTTTTTTTAAATCGATTGGAAAATTAATATAGTACAGCAATACACTGGAACTAATAATAATATTTTTATGTTCAAATTACGTATGATTCTTCTTTTGTTCTAGTCAAATAAAAATATCATTTAGTTAGTTTATTGCCAGTCTAACGTTTCATAAAATCACATTGTGCAAAGATAAAAATTATTTAAAATAATGTCGTCTGAAATTTCATCAAAGCAAACTCTTAGGTATACAGTACTGTCTTTGTTCAATTGAATATATGATATGATTTTGTAAAAAGTTAAACAGAGAATATACTCATTCAAGAATATCTCTATGCAACTAAAGTAAACTATCAAAGCAAGATCTATTATATACAAAATATATATGTTAGAACGGCATCCTTTGCGCTAAAGTGATACGTTTATTTGCACAAGTAGACGTCAATCGAATTACATTAAAAAAAATACTAATCGAGATTTTACAACTGATTTTTTGGCCGAATATATTACAATATAATAATGTGCGAATATTTCATGAGATCTCTACCACATTTACGTTGACTATTTCCAAATAGTGTAAAACTTTGAAGTCTTGCAAAACAAATTGACCTAATCTTATCCGTAATATCAACTGTTTTAAACTTTTTTAATAGCATATGCATAAAATATGATTTTTGTATGAAATCACGAAAATCAAGATTCCGACTCTATTGCTACAACATATTGCATTCTTTTTTAATGCTATGAGTATTGCACTATTATATCTCATAGATTATTCTCTAAGATATGGTAAACATTCTTGAGGTCATAAAACTTTTGAAAAAAATTGAATTTCAAAACATAGTCTCTTATAACATTCTGTAGAAAAAAGCAAAAAAAAACTGATTATTTATTATATATCATATGTATGGAGACTAGTTTTATCTTATTCAAATAATCAAAATATTCACACTCTTCTATACAATCATCGTCATTTGATGTAATATGTTAATAATAGTTGAATATTTGTTAAATAAAACATTCATAGACAAATGTCTTCTCACCTCTTATTTTTTCTGTACTGAAAAATTTTATATTAAATTTATTATTATATAGAGAATATGATGTATAATCGTTATTGGTTTCAATCAAATATTGTATATGGATTTTTATACTATCAACTAATGTTACGACTATATCAATTAAGAGTTATCATAAAATATTTTTATTTCTGTTGAATTTTTGTTTCGTTTATTACATCCTTCAAATTCCGTTAAACATCACCATTTAGCTTTTAAATAAAGTTGTATTTTACGTAAAAATAGATTAATAATTCAAGAACTGGAATCAATAAGAAAAACATGTAGTGTACGAAGTAAATGAGAAATTATTGTTAAATAACAATACCAAACTATGTATATTACTTTTTCTATTCTGTTCTATTCATCTACTATACAATTACATCAATGGAAAAATCATGAATATCATGATACTAATGATGTTTGTGATCATAGCATTAAGTGTATTCATGGCGATTGTATTGACAAATGTGCTTATGAATTCTGTTATGGAATATGATAAAATGAAAAAGATTATTTTGATAACAAAGGCTATTAAGTGTTTTCATTGTAACGATAACGGTCTATATAAATGTGAAATCAGGAATTTCAAAGAATGCAATGAGAAAGGACACATTGTATTAAATTAATAGACAATCATGTGTTGCCAAAGATTTTCACTGTGCAGTTACATTCTTGTATTTCTAATGAAAAATTTGTTTATTTTCTTTATTAAAGTTTATAACTTTTGAAATAAGATATGAAATATCAGTATTAAGAATTAGGGTTTGACTGAAAATTTCATCATAATTCTGCACGCAGCTCTTTACTCATGTAAATACAATCCATGTCGAGACCTGAGGATAATCGATGAGTACCACGATTTACAACCAAATATCCATGATGAAGATAAAATTTTTCAGCATTCAATGAAGCATCCAAGTATAGTTTATTTGCGCCATAAAGGAGAGCAAGTTCTTCAAGATTAGCTAAAATTTTTGTGCCAACACCTTGACAGGTAAACGTTGGGTCGACATAGAGTGCACGAAGTTCTTGCTTCGAGGGGACAATAGAGCCGAATCCAACAACCAAACCGGTCTCAGCTGACACAGCAACGATAATTAATTTTTCACTATTCGTTATTGATTGATGCAAGCGATCGAGATGGCATTCATCCGTGGGTGATGGTGACCAACTCTGAAGGATATTTTGTGTGTAGAATGTTGCGGTTGCTGATCCATGAACAGCAGCATAATGAACACGAAGCATTACTTCAGCATCAGAAATTGTGGCAGGACGGATATGTATCATGACCGTGGAGGCCACCGGTTTCCTTTGTGAAAGTTATAGAAAATGGTCAACTTAAGAAATGAGAACGAGAGGAAAAAAGAATATTAATGTTGTATATCATGTTTTTTTTCTTTACAACACTTGATAAGATTTCTTTTTTTTATAGACTCAACGCGTGCCCAACGTAAAAGAAACAATGATATATATCTTCTTATCATGCTGATACATTTTCATTTGATTAACAAATATTTCCTCATTTTAATGCATGCTTTCATTATCAAGTTACTCATTCATCGACGATATATAAAGCTACCTGTTAACATGGTCGATGGAAAATCTCCGAAATACTTTACTATACTTCAAAAAAAAATAAATATAAAATTATACACACTATATCAAAGAAAGATAGGTCAATTAAGTCTAACTTTTTACAAAAACTCTTTCGGCTCGATCAAACGAACTACTACACAAAAAATAGTTGAACGTTTTTTGCTATGCTTGACAATCACAGACCTCAAAATTTGTTCATATTGCATGGGTTTCTTCCCATAAAAAAATATGAAGCAATTCATGGGCAGAAATTTTAAAAATCAAACGATGAAACATTCTCAGAATGATTAACTAGTATAAAAAAATTGACGTTTTTCGTCTTGAAGCAGAGTAGTACTTCTTACTTTTCCAGGTGTCGTAGTCTAATTACCAGTGCCGAGAAAAAAAGAAACTGCGAGTTTGTGGTCTCTAACATCTGGGCAGCAATATGATTCTGAAAAATAAAATAAAAACTGACGAAGAAACCTATCCAACTATCGAACGCTGTTTAACTCCATATTTTGGCTATAAGTATGACTCAGTGAGACTAAGAAAAACCTAAAAGGATTCGTGCCCATGGTGTACCTGGATGGAGATCTGATTGCCATATAAGTGTAAAAAATAGAACTTTTTAAACATTTTTTTGATTTTTCTTCTCGACTCTAGCGAAGTGAGGCCTGAGAGTTTTATTTAATAGATAAGACTGGGTTATATTCACTCGAACGGATCCTATCAATCTCGATACAACGTTGTTTCCAGGCTTGCTATACTCTAACATAGGAAAGAAGAAAAAGAATAAATTTTCTCTTCGATTGGGAACCATGTGAGCATCGATCGTCCTATCCATCTATTAATTGACTTAATCATTTTTCTTACATTTCGTATAAAGAATGATCTTATTCAGCTCTATTGTATCTCTTTTAACCACCCGAATTTCCATAGAGACTAGTTTTTGATTCAACCAACAATCTAAAGAAACACAACGTAATCGAAAAAAGTTTAAAAAATCCTATTCTTTACACCTATGTGCCAATCAGATCTCCGTCCAGTTACGCCATGGGCATGAACCTTTTTAGTGTTTTCTTAGACTTACTGAGTCCTATTCATACCCAAAATATGGAGTCAAATGGTATTCGACAGTCGGATAGGTTCCCTCGTAAGAGTCAAATATCTGAAGTTTCAAAAGATTGATCTTTTCCTCAATTCTCGTTTATTTGTAAAGCTGTCAGCATAACATTCTTACAAATATCAAATCAATACTATTTTATTAGAAATATTAATGACCAAAAATAATAATATGCTTGCAACAGATAGTCATTTTTCAAATTGTATTTTCTGCAATGTAATTTGTGTGATATCAAGTTAGACGTATCATGTTTTATTAGTAAGACACTACTCTGTCATATCGAATGTGAAATTTATTCAATATCATGAGATTAAAAATTGGTGATTTTTCCCAGTTATTTTTACCATGAAAGATGCCAAATATGCAGGCACCAAGGCTCATAAAATCTAAATCTTAAATATATAAATGAAGTTTTTCGAAATTTTTCAAAATTTTCTAGAAGCACGGTATAACAACAACAACAACAGGATACATAAAAGAAAGTTTTTATAAATGTTTTTACTGTAAAAGACTGAATTTTTTTTTCGTTTTCTTTGTGCTCATTTGCCTTAATTGTCGTTGAGCTTTGTCAGACAAACCACAATGTTGTAAAGAAAGTACTTTCAGTGTTTGATTTTGTTCAAGTATTTGAATGAGAGCTTCCAGTGATTCGTCAGTAATTGACTTATTAAAGGAGATATAGAGTTTTTCGAGAGGAAGGCGTGAATTAGTAGCAGTATCACAAAGCACATTAGCTAGGAGACGAACACCTTGTTTTGTTATGCCTGTATTGTGTAAAGCGAGAAGAGTTAATGATCGACTTGTTTGTAATAGACGAACTAAGTGCTCAACTCCCACATCTCCTATGTCCGGATTGCTTGAGAGACCAAGATTTTTCAAGTTGTTCGGTGCTGTCAGTAGTTCATCAACAAGTATTTTTATACCAATGGATGTAAGAGCATTGTCACGCAAAATAAGTTGAGTATATTGTTGTTTCTTTTTTCGAAGAACTTGCTCAATGATCAATGTTATATCATTGTCGGTCACATTCAATGAAGATAAATCTATAGTACTACTATAATTGGATTCGTTATTTTGGGCAAGCTTCCCTTCCAAATTCACATTTCTTGGCTTTGTTTCTTTCGATATAGTTAGCTCTTGATTGATTATTACTTCGTTGGTTTTGTGTAAACCATCTTCTGTTTGTTCATCCTTTGGTAAATCAGTTTCTTCGATGGTTTGTAAAGATGAACTAATATTTTTCTTGTCGATCTTTAACAAAAACATGAAAAAAAAATTGCATACTAAAAGTTTCGAAAATTTTCTAAAATCAAGCTCTTCTTCAAGCTCATTTGTTAAAGTCTTTCGATAAGAAGCACAAAGGCTGCAGATCAACAGGGCCAAAATGCAAAAATTTAACCGATCAGTTTGTTTATATATTCGAATTATCCTCAAGTTTTGTTCGACTTTTTTATATATACCATCTCATTGAAAAAATGTTTCAAACTAGAGAGCATACAAACAATCCTTCTTACAAGAGAATAACCATCAATATTACCGTCATTTGCATGAAATTTGTCGTGACTTTATGGCTGTTGTCTTCGCGTTCGGTTTGGGGCCGTTCCACTACTGATAAATGGTCATTATCGATCGATTGCAAATTACACGTTGCCATGAATTTCTGAACTTCAGATATTTCTTGTTTAATTCGTTCTCGTGATGGTTTTTGTTTACTTGTTCTAATAAAAAAATTACAATTCTTTTAATTCATAAAATTTGAACCAAACATTTAAATTGAATTCAATTTTCAAAACTTAAAAAGATTACTATTTGTTACCTTTTTTCTGTTTTTTTGTTTGCTCCCAATGAGACTTTTGATGGTTTTCTTTTTTGTTTTGTTTTATGATGTTTACGAGAGATATTAGCATCTTGATTATTTCCAGAATGATCAATTGATCCTCGAATAGAATTGTTTGAAACAACAGGACAATTGGAAGATTCCATATTTAAAAGCTGTTGCTGCTACTTTTAATGCAGATATGTTCTTAAATGACACTTTCTTTTACTGTTATCGAGCAACAATAATTAATGACTTTCGTCTTGATCGCGTGTTTTGCAAGTCTTTCACTCTCGGCAATTTTGCCATTTACTTGCACTTAGTCGTTCAAATAATATATAACTGGTAGAGGTAGAATAAAAGAGTAAATAAACATGAGAGCATAAGTGTGTGCGTGTGTATGAGTACAATAGATGATTGTTCAAAAAACTGTAATTATCTTTTTGTATGATTCTAGCTCATATCGTTCATGTCTCAACTAACAAAGTTCAGGATTTCACTTATTAGAAATACTGAAATAAATAAATGGAAAAGAAATTCATTTAATACATTTAAATCAAATTAAAGAACAAGAGTCAATTTAGATTATATCTTACCATTCGAGAATGTATACGAACATAAACTGTTCCCACTAAGATTGTAGGAATAAATATACTAAATCAGTATTAATACAATATTTTGTAACATATCAGTTATATCTTTTAAGAATTATCTTTATTCTATTTCTTACTGTCATAATATAACTATTAATAAAGATTAAATAACACGTCAAGATGTCTGAAACATAATACTAAGAAATAATCTGAAAAAATAAAATTAGTATAAATTAATGAATCAAAATTGAGACAAAATAACAATTTAATCCTACAAATTCTATTTATTTCTTAATATTTTATATTTCAATTATTGTAATGAATATTATTTTTTTAGAAGTTATTTAATAAAATGAGGATCATATAAACTTAAACTAGAACTTCCATAATCAGAAACAATAAAACGATAATCATTTAATATAAAAATATCAAATGGTTTATTACCAAAATTCCACATACCAAGAAAAATTCCCCATTGATCATAAATAACAAAACCAAAATTTACTACCATTATCCATCGTCGTTCAAGATTATCAATTTGTATATGTCCTAGATTTATATTTGACCTTCCTAATGTCTTAGTAATATTAGCAAAAAGAGAACGAATCCATGTTTGACCATCGAAATAATATATATAAACACAATTACTACTCCATGTAGTTGCATAAAAAAACGTTTCATTAATTTTTAAAAGTGCTTGTGGACCACCAGATAGTGACAAACTATTTAAACAAGTATAATTAATAGGTGAATAAAAAAGTACAAAAAATAATGTATTAGTAGTTTGTGAAGCAATAATCATCATTTTTTGATTTTCAATAAAAATAATATCACGTGGTTGATCTAAATTTACACCACAATTAATTACACCTAACAAGCTGAAATTGATATGATCAAATATAGATATATTATTGTAATATGGACTAATAAATACCATTCCATTAAAATAAGATAACATCCCAAGAGTTGTATATTGCATTCGAAGTGGATTTTGTTGAATTAATGCTAGATTAGTTCGATCATATCGATTGATAAAAGTAGTACTAGATTTAACTTCAAGAGTAAGTAAATAACCAAATATATCAATTACTAAACAACGAGGATTTTGTAATGAAATTACTTTAGTTGAAACTGTTGTATTTAAACGAGTTATGATCTCGTTTATATTAGAAATAAATGTTGGAACTATAATTAAAATTATCTTTAAATAAACAGTTAAAAAAAGTACTAATTCTCCAAAAGTAGTGACGAGAGGTATCTTATATTTTTATACAAGGTATGACGAAATTTCTATACTATTTGATCATATTTCAATAAGATCTGCTTTTTTTGACATTTGTCATAGTTCCATAAATACTAATGAGCAGTTTTTTTTGAATAAATTTTGATAGAAATAAAATAGAGAATTGTGGTTTTCATCATTGGAACGAGAAAATGAACATGCAATAAAACTTGTATTATAGATTCTTCTAATACTGATTTCGGAAATGTTTTTTATTTAATTTTCTTGCTGTTGAAAAATATTTTTTATTATGAAAAAGGAAAAAGTACAAAAGTGAGCTTTTTTTCACGGAAGTGGTTAGAAAATCGTATCTAAGACTCAACTAGGACACATTTTATTTATTTCAGCCTTCCGCACTTTGTAGGTCAACAATTAATTGTTTAAATTTATACTCAATCATTGAAAATTCACTTAACAACTTATTCAATAAATTCATCCTTAAAAAGACACATGCGAAAAAAACAGATCTTATCAAAATTTTATTATTATTATTATTATATTAATTGAAATATGGTCAAGCTGCATAAAGAGATGGCCCCTTCAAAAGTTTTTATAAAAAATTGTAGAAGCTTCACAACTCTACTGTTAGATTACCCATAAATAGTTATTAACTTTTCTCTCTTAAAAGTAGAAGTATTTTACTTACATTGAATTGTCCGTTGAAAAACAAAAACAATAATACTATTGTCAAATACAAATTCTTGATCAATAATTGGAAAAATATTATAAAATATACATTGATAATTAGTTTGATTGAATACAATCATAGAACAATCATTTTTATTTAAACACATTAATAAACAAGATAGTTTTGATTCTACTTGATTGGTTAATATAGAACGTGTTTGTTGAATCATAGGAATATAATTTCTATCAACATATTCTTCGACAAATCCTGATCGTTTTTCAAACGTGTTCATCGATGATACAAAAATTAAAAATATTATAATATAAATAAACATTTTTTCATACAAACAATCTTGAAATATTTTACTTCTGTTAGTTGTAGTGATAATATACATGAATTTATACATAATTATCTTTAACGGAAATGCACAAAAAAAACTCATTTCCTCTATAAATATTATTTAAAACTACTACATTACATATCAAACATTAGTATTATAGAAAATATTCAAATTCTAAAATTTATATTAAATTATACATCAGTAGCAATTCTTGATCTATGAATAAAAATATTTGATAAGAAAGAGCGAAATCGATTCATAGATTGATAATAATAATTTATAATTGTAACAGAAAATATGTAACACGTCTGTTAAAACATACAGAATTCATATTCGAAGAGAAAATTCTTATTTTATCGATGGACCAAAAACAAACGAATCATTTTCGTATTCATGAACTTCACATTAAGCATAAAAAGAAACATTTTCAAGAGTACCAAGATACATTTTAGAAAGATGAAATACCTAGAATAGAAGGTTTAAATTTAAATAGTAAGTACTTAGAATGCACTCAAAAAATGTTAAAGTACTTTCAAAATAAAATATAGAATATAAACAACAGGAACAATGTTACGAATTTATTCATTATTTCTAATTCTTATTTTATTAAAAAGAATATGAAAAATAGTTTATATTCTCGTCCTGAATAATAATAATTTATTTGTTTCTCATAAATAACAGAAAAAATTAAATAAAACTTCTATGTTCATTATGCTTTTTCAAAATATAATAAATCGTTCGAAAATGCAAATTCTTTATTTAAAAAAAAAGTACTGTTTACAAGAAATGAATAATCATGTGATATATCATTCGAAAAAGCTTATTTTACTTTAAAGTCTCAAACATTTATATTAGAATTTTGATAATATAAATTAATTTAACACACATATATATATATATATTATTTATTAAATAAATAATATACAAAAAATAGATTATATTAAATGTAAAATGAATATTTCTTATGGATTTGCAAGTCTAGAAATTTCAGTTATATTTAATTCTCTTGAATAAACACGAAATTCATCTATATATCCATAATAAACATTAGGAATAATAGATTGTGAATTACATGAACCTCCAGCACTAACTTGAATACCTTGTATATAATTTCCTAATGTTAATATATTAACTAAACCAGAAGCTGAATATGTCATAGAACCTGTCGTACCAATTAATGTTCCATTAACATATAATCTACATCCATTTGTAGATGAATAAGTACTTGTAACATGTGTCCAAGTATTATTTGGTAAAATAGGACCAATAACTTGTTGAGGTGAACTATTCCAACCTGTTACAATTATTTGACCACTAGAAGAAAATCCCATTAAATCAGCACACCAACCTTGTCCATTTGTTGTTGTTGATAAATGAACAAGAATTGATCCACGTATTGATAATGGTTGAACCCATAAAGCAATTGAATATGGATAATTTGAAATACCAAGAAGAACAAATCCACCAATCTATATAAATTATTTAAATATATTAAATAATTCTTAATCTTTTTTTTTTACTTGATAATATGATGAATTTGAAGTAAAACTAATCGCTTGATTAACACGTCCAGTAACTGATGTAATATTAACAGTTTTTGCAGTAAGACTAAGTGAACCCGAATCATAATATGAAGTATTATCAAATGAATGATAAGTAACTAATGTTGCATCATCTAATATTTCACTAGAATTTTTTGTTCGCATAACTATTGATACTCGATCAATATAACTAAAGAAAAAAATATATATATTAATTAATTAAAAATTTTTATTTTACCCAGAAAAATAATTTGGAGTACCAGAAACTTGTTCAGTTTTACCAATAACAATTGCACCTGATGTACCTTGATAAGGTGATGATGAACGACTTCCATCAATTATTCCATTTAAATATATTTTTTGTGTTGATGATGAATAATCATAAACAAAAGCAACATGATACCATGTATTTATTTGAATTGTTGTTGAACCTATAAGATCATCACCAAAAAAAGCTAATTGTAAAATATAATTTCGAATTTGATAATGTAATGATTGATCAGTTGCTTGAGCAGCATATTGACCAAATAATCCATAATCAGCACTTGTTAATGCAGTACAATAAAACCATATTTCAACTGTAAAACTTCTTGAAACAAAACTACGATATGTTGATACACTAACATATTGACTACTTGCTCGATTAAATGATAAAGCAGAACCATAACCATCTATTCCAGGAATTCTATATGTTGGAGAATTAACAATTACACCATTAAAAACTGATAAACTATCTAATGTATTATTATCAAATGACCAAAAACTTGGTGAATCATATACTGATGTTGTTGTAGCTAAGATATTAATAAAATTAATTATTTATTCTTACATATTTTTTTTAAATTAAATAAAACAAAAATACTTGAAGTAGATGTTGTTGATGTACTACTAGTTGTTGAACTTGAACCTATTATTAATTTCAATTATTTGATTTATTTCAATTAAAAATATTAACTTACTAGTACTTGTTGAACTTGTTGCTGAAATAATATATCAATCAAAGGAGGATATAACAAATAAATAATATTGAACTTACTTGCGTTTTTTTGTAATTGATTTATTAAGAATGTCTATCCCTTCTCCTCTTCTTCTCATAATGAATTTTCTACTTAAAACTGCTCATTTAGGATGAAATTTGTAGGAATGAATGGTTCTAGTGAAAGAAGACTTTGATAAAAATTTCAGTTTTATACTTTATACTAAACCAAAGTTTCAGAAGAAGATTAGAATTTTGAAATTCCTCTTCATTTATGTTCTATAAACGTTTTAATAAATCCTTAAGTTAGCTAACATCATTTGCTATGTTTGGATAGTTTTCTTCTCTTCGCTTTTCCATGATACATGCGTATTAATAATAGTCATTCAAAAAGTGAAAATCTTTGAAAAATCAGAAAGATTTCTCGAATTAAATGATAATTGGGTTTAAGTCTTCTCCTATAAGGTTATTAAATACTATTAATTTTCTACAAATCATATACAATCTGACAAAAGCAAACTTCTTCACTATTTCTTTTTACTATAAAAACTCTATTTTAATATATTTATCGAAACAATTATTTTTCCTAACGAGATTCTTAAAGAAAAATTATCTTACTTAATACGCTACAACTTATTATTGTTTAAATTAAAGAAATAAATACAATAAAAATAAAGATATTTAGTAGAATACTCACTAGCTGTTGTTGTTGTTGCTATAGTAAAATAATAAATAAATAAATAATTAAATTAAATTAATTTACCTGATGTTGTTGTTGTTGCTATAGAAAATAAAATAATAAATACTTATAAAAACAGAAATAATTTAACTAGAAAAGAAAACATACTTGTTGCAGTTGTTACAGCTTAATTTAAACAAAAAAAATAAATAAAAATTTTCAAATAAAAATAAATAATATAAATATTTGACTACTTGTTGTTGTTGTTAATTCAGTAGATAAACTTGTTTCTATTTTAAAATAATTCATTTTTATTTGTATTTAATAAGAATTGACTCTTACGATTTGAATTGTTAAGTAAAACAGCAAGTACAACAGCAATAACTGTCGCAACAATAGTAATTGTTACAGCGACGATTCCAACTTTGATTAATTTTGATGCAGAAAATTCATTTCTATTTAATCAAAATTATAAATAATATTAATATCGCTTGTATTTTATTTTTTACTTAGTTTCCAATGGAACATTTTCAACTGTAGAAAGATCAGTTTCGATTTCACGAGGAGTATTTATTGCTTGTACTGATTCAAGTGGTTCACCCTTTTATTTAATTAAACATAAAAATCAAAGATATTTATAAAAAAAATTTAATCTTACTGATTTTGTTTTATGTGTATAAAATGGAGTAGGAGTAAATTCTCCGGATAACGCAGCATAACTAGTTGGCATGATTCTTTATTTTTTTATTTTGTCTATCTTCTGATTTTATAAATGTTATTTAATTGACAATTGTTTATTGATGTTAATGCAATTTTCTTCTATTAAAAATTGCATTTGTTTTTTCTTTTTGTTAAGAGAATTTTTAGAGTGGCTTTTTAGACATTTGTATTCGGTACAATTCTTGAACAAATGTATTCTTTTTTTCTTCTGCATTTAATTCGTGAAATTTGTAATAGAAAAACAACAAAAAATATGTACTTTTTTTTTAATAAAAAATTCATTAGAATACAATAAATTGCATGAAAAGACTTTCATAAATATTTATTCTGTATTTTACAGTTTAAAATAAGATAATTCTAAATAAATCTATGATAAAAATCTTCTTTAATAAATTTTCAATAAGATTAAATTTAGATTTTTTAGAACAATTATCCTTTAAAATAATTTTATATATTATGATTGATAACTAGCGTCATCTTTTGTATTTTATTTAAAAATTAATTTATCTTAAATAAATTATAAGTGCTTTTTTAATTTTTATTCTTTATAAAAATACAAATTAAGAATTTTAGAGGATATTTTCAACGTACTGTAAAACAGCAATGGCATATAACTAATTATTTGTCTTTATGGAAAAATAATTAGTTCCATTCTATATTCACAAATTTTATATTTGACTAGAAACATTTCTTTGGTTATATACATATATATATTAATGGGTCCCAAACGAAAACGTTCTTCTAGTAGAAAATCAACTAAACAAGTTGATACAACTTCATCAAATGATGATAAACCAACAACAAATTCAAAAAATCGAAAAGATATTAAAAAGCGAACAACAAAAACAAAAGGAAGTCAACAAGTTAAATATCTTGAAGGTGAAGAAATTGAATATGATCCAGTTCATAAAGGTTCAACACGACGTGCACAAGGAAAAGTTACTAAAGTCTTAACTGGAGCAAAGGTTATCAAATTCAATTTAGAATTTTTCTTTCTAAATAGTTTTTTTAAATTAATTATTTTAGAAATCTGATCCAACAACAAAAGAAGTTCGATATGTTATCGAGAATGATAATACAGGAAAAGAAACAAGTTTGTTTATTTTATTTTCAAAATTAATATAATTATTATTTTTGTTTTTCTAGTTTATGGTCAACATAGTGTTAAGAAGAAAGCACGAAAACAATAAATATAATTAAATATGTTTATTTTATTATTTATATTCAAGCTTTTATTTGTGCAATTGTATATTAAACAAAGCTTTTCTTTGAAAAATAATAAACTTCATCGTCGTTTTTGAAATAATATATATACTCAGAAATAAATATGTTGTCAGTTGTCTGTTTTATTTGATTTGCAAAGTCTTCTATAATCATATATTAGTCGAGAAAAGGATGCTTTATATAACTATTATCTTTGAATAATTTTGAATGAATATTTTAGGAATGAAAGTTTTAGTGAATTTTTTGTAAAATTGACTTCATTTAACAGATCAATTTCATCTTACATTTCAAACTTCTGAAATAGCTTTTTTTCTAGGTTTGTAAGCTCTTTTGATCGATTGATTATATATTCTTAATTGACATGAAATTTTAAATTTAAATATACTTCAGATTAAAGGAACTTTTATTAAAACATAAAACACGAAATATAATATGAATAGTAAAAAATACATTTTTAAGTGTTTGAAGAGCGAGATGAGCGTTCAGAATAGTATTGTTATCAAATTTCTAGTCAGCCACATAGTTAAACGTAGAAAGATAGGAAAAGATAACGATGTAATAAGATTTCATGTTCGTAGAACAACTTCTGGAAACTTTCTCTCTAGAGAAGATTAATCGACCATGTGATAATGGAAGTATATGTCTGCACGTTGCACATTCTTCTAATCACTCTCAAATTGTCAAACTTCTTTATAATAATGGAACCACCTAAATCTAATAAACAGATATGAACGCATAGCTATAGATGAATTGAACAAGTTCGATGCATCAAAGAACCATTATGGTTGATCATGATTTACTCAGCCGATACAGATTTCTATGGCATGATTGGCAAAACTCTCACACGACTGAAATTGAACGTCATCCGATCATCAACAGAAGACTTCCATTCTTTTACAATCTATTTCTTTCATCGAAAGAGCTTGATGTTATATCGATGTAGGAGCAAAACCTACACTTGAACAAAACTATTACAAAAGAGATTTTGAAGTAAACTACAGAGAAAACGACTTCCTCTTGTTTAAACTGTTCTTGTCTACATCTACGCAGCGAGATATACCTGAACAATGCATAACAGCATCTTTCAACGTTACTTCTCGTTTGTTGTCTGTAATACTTATCTATACAATGAATCAAGATGTTCTTACCGCATTGTTCTCGTTAGACAAATAATAGTGTCATTGTAATCGATGTGATAGACAACCACAAACATAATCGACATGATTAAATTTTCTAATCTCTTTGTTATATTTACAAATTGATACGATCAAATTTAAAAAAAACGTTTTCTAGTTACAATTCAACCTTAAAAACTATGTTGAGGGACAATAATCATCAACTTAAAAATTGATCGATGTTTATTTATTCGAAATAAAACCTTTGTATTTCTGAAATTCTTCTCTATCTAGTTGCTCTTTTTAAATAAGAGTTAATATACAAAAATAGATTTTTTACTTGTAAAGTTTATATAAAAGATGATTTAATTGATATTATCGGTCATGTGTAAGAGTAAATATTCAATAACTTTATTCACAATCAAATAGTAAAAATTCAGCTTTAATTTTTTCAATATTTTCAATTAATAATTCTTCAGATGTTTCATCACCTTCTTCTAAAATAATATCTTTTCCAAGTTGAATTTTTGCAACATTTGTTTTATTTGTACCACTCGTCATAATTAAATAAATATATCCTTTTGTTCTTTTAAATTTATGTTTAACAGAATTATTTTCTTCTAAAATACAAGCATACGTTGATAATTGTGCATGAATTTATACTGTTTTATCATTTAAATTTTCAATATCATCAATTAATAAACAGCCCCAATATTCAGCTTTATTTGTTCAACATCCATGACATTGAGATGCACTTAATTCAAGATGATCTAAAAACAAAAACTATAGAAATTATTGATAAACGAAGATTATGAAATTTTTAGATTGTGAAAAATGAGATCAGACCATCTCATGATTATAATTATTCTATAACATTTGCAAAATATTATTAATTATGTTAATGACTTATCAACATCCTTGAAATACAATAAAACTAACCTTCTATTCTTATTCGAAACTTCTCAAAACCTTTTAAACTTTTTAGACAAGTTTTATGTAAATCAAAAATTAAATAATTGAAATTAATAATTAATTTTAAAAACTTTCTAATTGATAATTTAATAAGCCTTAATAAAAGAAAGAATTATTCTACTTACCAAATAGTTGCACCAATTTGTGCACAGTCTCATTTGGAGGTAGTGCATCCATATTATTTTTTTGAATTTTAATTCCATCTCGTTTTAGACATTCTACCAGTCCAGTCCATCATCTTGAGTACCCATTTGTTTAAGACATTGAAAGCAAAACGTATGCGAACATGGTAGCATACGTGGTTCATCCAAATGTCTCAGACAAAATAGACATGTAATCACATTTTCCACTATGGCTGTAAAATTTGATGCTATATTAATTAATTAAAAATAATAGAAATGAATAATTTCGAATCTAAAAATTATAAATGTTAAACATATGTTCAATATTAATTATAGAGAATAGAGTTGCATCTCTCATTTATTAAAATGATTTTTTTTATTATCGAAATTAAAAAAAAAAAGGACTATTAGACAAAATGTTTAAAACTTTTTTAATAAAGATAGTTAGAGACCTGTGATTTTTACCATACGAAAAAGAAGATTGAAAGATGGAAATTTATGTAAAAATAAAAATCTTTTGAAATGATCCCAAGCATATTCCAATGAAACAAAGCTGCGAATAAACAGAATTCTCTCTCTATCTAACTTTACCTTCCTCGAAATTGTTTAGAAATCTTTTGGAAAAAAATTTCATTTTTATCTGAGTTTTCGTAGCCACAGACCTTCCCTTTCAAACGATGAAAACCACAAGTCTCTAACTTTCTTTGTTAAAAAATTATAAATATTTCGATAAATAAAGTTTTTTCAAACTTTCAATAATAGATAAATTATCGAGATTGAAGACGATGAGTCATTTTTTCATTGAACAATATGAATTATATATGTTCATGAAACTTCAATTTCTATGAACTCGATTAAACAACTTCGAAACAATCTTCTCCAAGTCAACGTCGTTCAATAGGATTCTATCAGATACTTCTCAAATCCATGAAATCTTGTTAAATATGTTGGAATTTTTGCTTTGATAATTCGACTAAACCAAATACAAATCCGGTTGATAAGGATTCTTATCATGAATATTCAACGATTTGCTTTAATAAACTAAATGATTAATAATTAATTAATATAGTAATCATATCTTTATTGTTATAACACAATTTCTAGATACGAAACTGTACGCTGACCAATTTGATTAACTCAGTTCAATCGTAAATAAAAAATAAGGAACAAAAAAATAGGTCTGAAAAAATCTGTAGCTATGTTTAAACGTCACTTTTCAATTTCAATGTGAGTTTGAAAGAAGAATAAATTCCCACTACTATTTGAATCCTATCAATTCAAATACCTACAACTTATGAAAATCTTGAAGAAAATAAATATATCCATTGATTGAATTGAATTGGAAAAAAGAGAGTTTTATTTCACATAGTAGTTGTGGATTAGACAATATACTAATAAACTTCGGTTATATGGAATTGGACAATTAGAAGTTTGCTGTCTCAATTACAACGGATACTGGATATTACTGTTGATTTTCTACAGTTATTGAAATTTCTTGAGAATCACAAAAACATCAATTATTATATAGTGGATATTCTATTCTCCATATTCTAATAGAATATATGTTAGCCTATAAGAATAGCTATCACTATGAACAAACATAATCCAGAAATTAACTATACGCAAGGAGTCTATCACCTATTTTATGTCAAACGTTGTTTTTTTTCAAAAAATTACTTTATCTTCTCAAAGACGACCTTTCGAGTGACATACAATCACTTTTGAATCTCAGAACTGCGTTCCGACACAAAAAAGTTCTATGTCTGTCTTCTAAGATCACGGTTCCCTATTAAAGGTTTACACGACATAATATTTTTGCAATCTGTGACTTTTCATGTCTTGTACTGTGGCTTCAAGTTTTTTTGTTATATAATGTTTTTTTTCAACATGCGAACAAGTATGAGCCAAAACCAAACTCAAAACATTTGGGTTTCGGGTCTTGGGTCTCCTTTTAAATCATGATACTAATTATTCTAGTAAAGCAATTCAATTAGTTAGTGAGGTCTCATAGAACATGACCAGTACATGACACTATACTCACACGAAGATCTCTTAAGCCCTCCCCTCACTCAAAAATGGATCTCAGCTCACGAACGTTCAAATGAGCGGAAATTTGGAACATATGTTGAAGCTGAATTGGGGAGGCTGTGGTAAGATTTTCAGTTCGATCTACTGATGTTTGACAGAGATATGAACTAAACAAGGGTCAAAAATAGCTCATTTTGTTGCAAAGATCTGCCAGTCCTGACTCTGTCAGTATATTTAAATTTATTTTTCATTTCAAACAGCATCTCAGGATGCAGGGATCACAAAGTCTTTTTTCTAATTGTTACTTTTTTTGGTGGAAAAGGCGATCACAAGTTCAATGACTCAAACAACACGCCAAAAATGGGTGTCCAGTCACAAAAAAGGAGATTAACGAAAATTATTGAAAATTTTGGTCAAAATCGAGGTACTGAAGGAAAAAATAATGTTGTTTCTGAAAGATTTGAAGACGGGCAACTTTTCTATGCATTTATCTCAATTTTGAAATTTCTAGCGAAAACTGACTTTTTTGGGGAAGTCTTAGAATGCTAGAAATTTACAATTATTTAATATTGTATTTGTCTCATAAAAATCTATTTTATGGTATTAACTGAAAGTCGTTAGTATGAACAAAAATATTTTTTGTTTGTATATTATTGGATCAACGATGATGACGAAAAAAGGTGACTTAAATAACATGATAAATATAAATTCACAAAGTTTCAAAGAATTGTAAACTGAATATGAAAAGACGAGAATTAAGTTTAGATGTAAATTTTGGATCACAGATATGATTCGTAGAAATATTTGTGCGCAACAACATCAGTGAATTGAAAAGGTATCATTATCCTGAAAGTGACTGCTGACATGACAGTACTTGGAAATAAAATACATCTATCGATCATTTATTGAGACTAAAAATGTTTAGAATTGGAATAAGAATTGTTCTGAAATTGGTCTGAAACATGATTAATGCTTTTATTTTTTTTAAAAATCAAAGTTAAAATAGTTAGGGCATAGGATAATGCAAAATTCATAGACTAAAGATTCCGTTTATTGAAAGAATTGTTCGAAGATGAGGATTCTGAATCACAAGATCAGTTTTCGAAATTCATTGACTAGCAAGTTTCATTAGAGATAGACTTGCTCACTATTGCCTGTTCAAAATAAGCTGTTTTTTTTAGATATATGAAAGAAGATCCTTTTTAATCCAACTGATTGGTGCACATACCTCTGCGTTTTATCTTTACAGTAGTGAAGATGAATCTTGCTTAAATTTGATTAGCTAGATGCATACTTGTCTCAGCCAAGCAGATTTCAACAAAGATTTTGTTCACTATTCTCAGCTCAAAATATGGTATTCTTAGTATCTATCAATGATTTAGTAAGCATACTCCTTCATATAACTTAAATAATAGCATCTTTAGGACAAATATTAGTCGACGAAACCCTTTTTCAAATAGAAATCTACGGTCCATGATTTTTGCACTATTGTATCACCTAACTATTTTTGTCTTTGATTTTTTATAAGTTAGAGCATTAGTTAAATTTCGGACCAATTTTATGTTAATTCCAATTTCAATAGATGATAGTGATACCTTTTCTTCTCTAATTATATTATGCAAAGCTTCGTTAACTAATTAAATTATTCACTACAATACTTTGTGTCACAATTGAAGAGAATACTCAAGACGCCCAAACCCAAAGACAAAATCCAAAAGTTTGAAGATGAGAGTGGATGTGGGTGTGCACGAAGTTGGTGAGGATGAAGATGCAAAGCAGATTGTAGTTGTATTCTCAAGATAGGCAACGTTACTATAACAGTAAGAAGGAAGTTGGTATAATCTCTAGTGGGACGTTGTATTTTGTTTCTATGATATACTAATATGTGTGAGTCTGTGTTTTATTCTAAAATTAAGTAATGAATATTATTATGGTTTTTTACATATGTAGATTTGAAAGCTTAAGATTTTCTTTAGGAAAAAATTTTTGTTTTTTTGTGAAAAGTTTTTGACCAATTTTCGTAGATTTTACTTAACCAATCATGAGTTTCTAAGAAAAATCATAAACTAAAGTTTTTCTGCACTTTCCCAATTTCATATGAGTTATACATGTACTCAAAAATATTAACACAAAACTCGAAATTATTTGTATCCACTCAAAATCTATAATTTAGTATGATTGAACTCTTTTAAAACTTTCTTAATATCTAATGCCCGCATGATGTCTACAGTGACTTAGAAAATTGTACATGAAAAAATGTGAAATATTACATGGCTGGAAGACTTAAACAAAGCTTATATTTGATTTCTTTCTAACTGGAAAACAAATAATAAAAATCGGAAAACAACTGATTAAGTGATATGTGTTTTCATTTAATCAAGATCGCCTTGAAATTTGCATTAGAATTATCTACACTATGAATTCTAGAAGAGCCGACTCCTAAATCAAATTCATCTGGTTCGGTAGACATTTTCCCAAACATTTTGAATTGTGTAGTAGTAAGATTTCTGAAAACACTGCAAAGTGTTCTGATATTTTACAGTCTTTATTCATTCAATATCACTTCGTTTTCAATACATGTCCAAAAGACTCAAGTTCTAATATTAAAACTGGATTTGATAAAAAATGCTTGAACTAAAAATTGTCACAAGAAAATTAAAAAATTGTGTCAATATCAGTCAATTGATACTCACTCGGTATTCACTCAAAACCATAAGAAGCCATTTTTGACGTCAAATCCTTAAAGTTTGACTAAAAGTAATCGAGATTTGAAAATTTCGAATCTGAGATCAAAAATTAATTTTCACGATTTCTACTGAGTACCTATTAACTGATATTGATGCGTATCTGATTTCCGTTTATTTCTTCAGAATGCAGGAAATGTCACGCAATCGAATAGTTACTTGTCCAAAATCAAAACAAGAAGCTGCACCAGCAAATAAATAAATCGATTTAAAATTGTTAAAAATGTTTTGCTGTGTATGAGAAAAGACATTCATTTTAGTTTAAAAATGAAGTATTTTGAACAGTTTTTGACGTATAAACGGTTACAATTGTGATTATTTTCTATTGTTTTCATATGTTTTTCACAAATGCAATAAATTTATAGAAATATGTTTAAATGATGGGAAAATAATTTTATTTTGAATGCTCTTACCGATCTCCTGTCATCATTTTATCATGATATTTCGTCTATACTGATACTAATTCAGACAACATCTAAAATTTATACAGTTAAAATACACAAAACGAGAAACAAATATAACAATAGAAGTAAATCTAATATCATCGAAACATTTTTTATTCCCTTTAATCACTATAACAAAATAAAAGACAAGAAATTATGTGTCTATTTCATTCAGTTTTGATCTTTGATAGATAACTTTTTCTGTAACTTGACTAGTCTTCCTACACCCGAAGGTCCTTTGATTTTACTTAAAATAAATCGCAAAACATCAGCTTCAATGAATTTCTTGAGAAAAAACCTACAATGTCATATAATTCAATTTTTTCTTATTATTAAACTACAGTTGTTATTGTCTACTAAGAAAATGCAAAGACTGAAGTGACTATAGGTTCTTTTTATGCATTACAAAATAAGATTGGATTTCGAATTCAATAGACAAAAGAATATATACCAAAAACAATGTCAAATCTCTAAACAAGGAATACAATGTTTTAAAAAGCCATAACGCTCTTCGAAATACGTAAAACAATAAAACTTTCTACTTCAACAGATAGAATAAATAAAGCAACAAATGATTATGTACTGAAAACAATGAAATAAAATTATTGAAAGTCTTTTTACATACCAGTAAAGTTGAGAAAAATATAAGTTTGCACAAATTCCGTGCACTTTTAATAAAATGAGACTGTGTTCTTTCGAATTATTTTTAGCTTCAAGGCTCTAAACAGACTGAAATTGATGAGGGAAATAAATCGTCTAATTTAGAAAAGCAAGCACGAATAGATTAGAAGAGTAAAGTCTAATAGAGGAATAGTAACAGCATGAGAACACCAATAAAAACACATGAAAGAAAGAGGAGAACAACAAAAAGATAATATATTGTCGAACTGTAAGTAAAAGACAAATAGCCGTCAAAATTTAAGTTTCAAGTACATGCGAATATTTGTAGAAAATTATTTCTATTAGTGCTTGGCAAATGAGAAACGTTTTCAGAATTCTCGACTTATAAAAGACAACTGGATAGCAATGTTATACATAATTAGAATACTACTTTGGTTCCAAAAAACATCTTCTGGAATCAATGAAAAGGATATAGATCGTTCCATCACTTCTAATATGAGAATACATTTTTTAATCATACATCTTGAAAAGAAATATTTTCTCTTTTATTGCATATATTCAGAAATACATTACAATCTTGAATAATCAAAATTTATTAATAGAAAAGATCCACCCAGTCAAACGTAAAAGTCTGAAAAACGCATGTAAATCCAATATTATCATTATGTATACGCACATGCATCATTATGATATAACATGCGCGTGTACATGTGCATAAAATCTAACTAAGGATGAAAAATTGATTTTTTCAATTAGAATCAGTTTCATATTAAAAAAAATCAGTTTAATCAAAAAAAAATTAAATTAAATCAAAAATATCAGAAAAATAAAAAAAGATATAGTTATAAGAAAATTGTGCCAATTCTTATAGAAAATAAATAAACACGCTTCGATAGAAAAATAAAATTCTTTCAAAAAGCGGCATGTAGAATATAAAGTAGTAACAGTTCGCATGTCAACGCAGAATCGATCCAGTATTAGCTTTCATAAATATACTTCTTTTATGTTGACATACAGGATTTAGAGAATATCTCACTATTTTGGGAGCACACGCAGATAACGTTTTAGCATTTTCATACAAGACGTATGTTTTGTATGAATATGCGAGAGAAGTGCATGTGAGTATTTGTATGAGTAGATTTCATGCACAATCCCGCATATTTTACTTAAAAATTTCAAAATTTGTGTTTCCATCCATATACTTACCAAACGCAACTCCATGCGTGTATTGATGTTTCGTATTTACACGCAAAAAATGAAAATATTTCATATAACTTGCATGATAATGCATGACCTATGGTGATTTAAAAAAATTTTGCATGTCAATGCATGTTTTGAGAAATTTTTGCAAATACACGCGTTCAACTGCCCATGTAAACATGAAACGCAAAATCGATGCGTTGAAACGCGGTTTCACAATAAAACGCGTTCACATGCGATTAAAAACCATTCCACAATGCATTCAAACGCATTTTCAATATGAAACGCGTTGAGATGCGGTTAGAAAAAATATCAAAACGCGTCTGGACTCAGTTTTCCTACATAACGTGTTTAAACGCAATCAGAAAAAATATGAGCAGCGTCTCAACACGTTTCTAGAAAAAGCTGAACGCGTTTAAACGCATCTTGTTTACTAATTGCATTTAAACGCATTTCAAATATTTTTTCAAGTACGTTGGAATGCACTCATGCTTCCAAGCGCGTTTGTATGCGTTTAGTTCTTGTTAATCGGATGCGATTTTACGCAAAAATTGATGTTCTAGAATAATTAACTACGTGATCGAAATCATCCGTTTACATATATTTTATTCATCTAAACTTCATTAAACTTCTTAATAAAGAATGCCAGGATGATTTTAAAATAGACAAAAGTTTAATCACACATACAGCAAAGAATCCATATTTTTCTAAAGTTTCTATATATAATAATAAAACAATATTGTAATAATTTTCAGCTATCCATAACTCTTTTAGCAAATTATACTAAATATTACCAATTAAGTAATATTAAGAACTTTGCATCATATAATCCGACTAAAAGATTATATGAATAATTATTTATTCATTAAATTCTTCGATAAAATTATTTATCATGTGACCGAAAAAATGAAAAAAAATCATAATATTAGTCGCATGTAGTAGACAATAAAAAAAGATATTATTTTATTAAAAAATAAAGTTATTTAAAAACATAAATGAAAAATCATATTATGTGTTAAATATCTTAACTTCGAAAAAAGTACATCTTATGAAAATGAAGTATTTAATCGATGAAATTCGCATTCAAATATATTTTATTTTAAATAAGAAAAGATTTCAAGCTAGTATAGCTCAGTGGTGTGTATGAACGATTTCTGATCACTAGTTCATCTGTTCAAATCTGATCGTCATCGCTTAAGGTAAAATTCAATGCATCTACCAGGGTAGACTAAGACAATCGAAAAATGTTGATGATGATGACTCAGTTCGAATCTGCGATGGATTCGAATATATTTTTCAAAATTTTTGGATTTTTTTATGAAACGCGTTCAGACGCTTCGAATGTTTCACTGGAGACGCGTTTTTTGCTAAAAATGCGTTTGAACGCAAGTCGAACTATAAACGCGTTCAGATGCGTTTCTAAAAAGCTGCGTCTAAACCCTTCGTTTGTTTCACTGGGGACGCGTTTAGACGCGTTCACTCTTAGCGTTCGACACGCAAATGAAACGCGTTTCAGACGCGTTTTGAGGCAAAAAATATTTACATGGGTGGGCAGTTCTAACTGATTTCAAGTTTAGAGTCGGGTCGTTTCTATTAAAATGTTTTGGTTATAAATGATTGCAATGCATCTATCAATATATAGTTGAAAGAGTATCATCATTACCGGTAAAAATTAAAAAAAAATTTTTGATTTCAGACAAAAAAATTTGTGCAAGTATTTTGCAAACATCTGTACCATTTAATAATAAACAAAGTATTTACAGTGGAGTATTAGACAAAATTGGAATTGATCATTTTTTGATGAACGATACGGCTATCTCAATCATTAGAGAATCTAAAGTTGTTCAAAGAAAATTTCATTCTAATGTATACCAAACAAACAAGATGCACCAGATTTAGTTTAGTAAAAAGTTATGTATAAAAAAAGTTTAAACAAGGTTTCTTATCCTACTTGATGTTGCAGTTTTAATACATTTAATAGTATTTTGTAAGACATTATCCAGTTCGACAAAAATCGGAAAAGTGACTTTTTTATAGATAAAAAAAAGTAGATTGGTCAGGATTTTTCTTTTCAAACTTATTTATCTTGAAGAAAAAAAATGTTTTTCGTGCGTTACAATGTGTGCATGTTTTTACACGTAAAATCGTCCCTTCTTCTGTTTTTTGTTTGGCTGGGTGAATGAAAAATAAAAATATTGAATTTTTATTGCCACACTCCTTCTCTATCCTGAGGTAAGCGTTGGTGGAAGCATGATTCGATGTGTTGATCGACGGTGATGACTGATTTCATTATTTTTTTTTCTTCTGTCGATGGAGGCGATGGTGGCTACGAAAAATTCAAGCGTCGGTTGGAAAGTTTTTTTTTGTTTTTGCTGTTACTGGCGAAGGCTGTAAATTTTCGGTGATCTTTTTCAAAGTTTTCTTATTTCTGAAAAATTTTCAAATAGAAAGCAGAAAAAATGATACAAGAAGCTTTCCTGGTAAGAAACTATGGTCCATTCGAGAATTAAATAGTAGGGAATACTTTTTGAATAACTGTAAAATAAAACGAGAGAAAGAATTAAGATTTTCGATGCTATCTAACGTTGCCATTAATTCATCTTTGTACTAAGTTGATGAAAAATTTCAGTTAGCTTTCTTTTTAGATATAGCATGAGTTTTGAACATAAGCTTAACGTGCTTCGAAAACAATATATTTTCTTAAGTGTAGTATAATGGACAAATAGTTTAACATCTTTTGTATCGCTGCACACAAAGTCGAAACACAATGTTATTTATCTTTATAAAATAATGACTTGCTCCTACTATTGGATTTCATTTCGATTCTTTACTGTTGAATTTATCTGCATTTTGTTTCTTATCAACTGAGGTTATTCTCTTGCTGCTTGTTTTGAGTGAGCATGAATCTTGTAATATTGGTTTAAAACGAAACAAGAGCCAATACTCGTATATCAAGATAGGCGAATATAAATTGAGAAGTAATTTGACTCAAGAGGAAATATACGTAACTTATACATACAATAAGATACACTGCTTCTGTAATAGAACTGTAATAAGTGAAACTATTTCAATTCGCACTATGACATAACAGATCATCAATTGAACTAACTGAAAGTATTAATTCAATATACAATTCTTTAGTGATTTTTTTAGTAGAAAAAAAATGTTGAAAGTAGCTGAAAACTTGTAGAAAGAAATATTTATTACATACTCAGATTTTGAGAAAATTTGATGAATAGATTCCAGTAAAAATCTTATATTTTTGGATTGCAAATAGTCATTGATCTTGGCCTTTCGTGGGTTAATAGAGGAGAAGTTAAACTATATATTCATTATGATATAGTTGAAGAAGCATATTATTTTTGAAGCGGGTTTAGTTCATCGTTAAAATCCATGATATATCTAAGAAGAAAATCAATTAAAATTTTTCATCAACTTAGTAAAAAGATAAAGCAATATCAATTTTGATCACTATATCCAATGATGCTAACGCTTTTCATAAAATATGCATTAACAAAACAGGAACTGAGTAATATTTGTCCAAAATTCCAGATTTTTAATCACTTGCAATAACATTTGTTTCTAGATCGTTGAGAGCAGTAATAACATCAGATAGAGTGATCAAAATTGATCAGAATCATAGATTGTAAAGTGTCACAAGCAATCTATCTTTGTCGTAGGAAAATTTGGTGCATTCGTAATCTGATTTAGGTTCCTTCTAAAGAGGAATAAATAAGATTTGATTATTGCTTAAACTTTTCAGCATATTAGTGTTTAGTTTCCAGTCTCAGTTTGAAGAACTAGTTTTTTTCATTAAGTGCTTAGATTTAAACACAAACCGCTTTAAGTTTCTCGAAACTAGCCGATCTTTCAATAAAAACAAGTGTAGTAAATATCATTGACATGACGTTTACTAAACGTTGCTATTACTTTATATCCAATATTTTTTTATAAAAATGCGTCGTTTGAGGATCTCAAAAATTATATAAAAATTTGTTAGACTCTTGAAAACAACTGTGTGACAGAAGTAAGAAGCATAACAAAAACAGCATGTAAAATATTCCAAAAATAATCGATTTCAGCGATTATAATAAGTTTTTTTCGTAGACCGTATCTTGAATCAAAACGAACAAATCTTTGAAGTATTAGAAGACATTTCCCAAAGGTTGTAAAAATTGAGCTTCTAAATAACTTTATAGACACTTTTCAACTAGTAAACTTATTTGAAAAACTGTATTCTCTAGATCCTTCGTCTAATCATATACCGAAGTCCTTGCTATTTGTGTTCATCGCGGTCCCTGTAACGGATGGAGGAATCATTTTGTGCGCTGTATACGTTCATACTCATTAACAATCGTATTTCGCAAACTAAGTCATGTCCACGTATTCTATAGGGATTGTTCGTTGTGTAATGATCACTGATTTATATCGACAGATTGCTCAAAGAATCAACAGCAGCCTTTTAGTTCTAATTATAATCATAAATAATCATTCATTTCGAATTTCTAGGATTTAAATGGATCAATATTTAATAAGTATTATTTGTCTCTATATTTGTATCTGTATATGAGCAAGAAAATATCCTTTGTAACAAAACTGACATAAATTACTTTCTTTTATTTAGATTTGTCATTCATATTCTCACTAATTATTTTTTATTAGCATTTATTTTGGTTTTCAGACATAATGCAAATATCTATCCGTACGTTCGAAGGAAAAGAGATAAAATTAGAAGTTCAACCCAATGACATAATTCGAAAAGTCAAGACAATGATACAAGAGAAAGAAGGTATTCGAATAGATTTACAACGACTAAATTTTGCGGATAAACATCTTGAAAATGGTCGAACGCTATCCAGTTATGAAATTCATGAAGATTCGGTTCTTTATCTTATATTACGTAAGTATTTCCGACGGCTAATATTTATTAAAATAATACTAAGAAACATGTTCTATTTTAAACTGATCTTTGAGTCTTTTCATGTCACTAATTTCAGGTTAAGATGGACTTCCTTCTGATCAGATTTAAGTATACTACAGTAATCTTGTAGCCCTCATCTACTTGTGTAGAAATTGATATGTAATTTTGATTCTAATTATACGCTAACTACAGCAGAATATGCTCAAAAATCGATTTTATCAAAAAAAATACTCTTCAGAATCTATCTCTGTTTGAATAAAGCTCAGTGGATAGCATTAGTGGTCAAAATACTAAACTTCACGCCCACGATTGTAGAAGATAGAGTTCCGTCAAGTTTATTTCAAATTAAGACTCGATAGTTATTGCTTTCCATATTTCGTTATGTGGAACTAGGGATTACCAATATATTAGAAACTATTTTTAATGCTGAACACAAATATAATCTCTGTTATGTGTAAGAAAATATTGTAAAAATTGGAGAACCAACATGAAAAAGAAACATGATTGGACAAGTATTTGGAATATAGATCTTGCTTATATCAAAATATTTTCATACATAGCTTCATAATGAAAATGAGGTAAAATGTGTCATGACGTTTGAAAAGTATATCTGTTTTACTGTTATTTGTTTTTGTACAGACAAGTTTTTTTTGTTCATCTATTGTATTTAGTGTTCTACACATGACTCTTATGTGATTAACTGCTTTTGCAAGCTAAATGTACGAATAGATTTAGAGAATTTTTACGATTCTTTTCCATTCAACTTCTTCATGCTATAAAATGTATGCCAAATTTGAGAAAATATCCTCGTGATCGGTATATCATGATAAATCCAATCACAATGACTATCAAACACATTTCTTAGAGAAATTACATTAAAATCTAAAATAAAGCACGCTGCTTTGCGACGGGAGAGAAACTAGACAAAATGCACGATGTTAAAAAGTTTGCTGAGCTTTTTTAATTACTTAAGCGGCGAATTATTTGGCAACAGAATAAGTCTCAGACAGGAAATTGATCATTATTATACCTCGAATAGCTGCCATCGAAGAAGCATGGTTCTATCTTCAATAATAATGAAGAATAAAAATTATGACTATAAAAGTTTTATTTACTAACCCATACATTGAAGAACATTATTTAAAAGAAGTACAGAGGATCAAAAGAATTCATTCATATGATAAATATGGTGCATAGCCAACTAGCAACAATTGTCGAAGAAATCTATTAAAAAAGATTCATCCGAAAAATAATTAAACGTGACTTTTCAAACAATTTTTCCTCATCACTCTTTACCATTAGAAAATTAATATTGACACTATTTGTATCATTCACAAGTGAATGATCACTGGAAACAATTGAAAAAACTACAATGACTGTCAAAAACTATATACCTTCTTACGGTTTTTCCCCTATTTCTGCAATATTTTTAAAATTCTGTTATAAACAACAGATACTATATTTGTGTTCAACATCACATATAATCTGATGTGTTGTTAGATCTTGGTTTTAGGCCTTCTTCTCCTCCTTAAAAATCGATCTCAGACTAGGCGTAGTGAAATTGCATGAAATTTTCAGCTCTATACGATAATGTTTGAGGATGATATTCACCAAAACAAGAGTCAAAAATAGTTCGTTTGGCCTTCAAAGATTCTCTATCGAGACTCATTCTATATATTTAAAGATTCTTTGTTTAACAGAGCATATTAAAATGCAAGGCATATTATGACTCTTTTTTTCTTAAAATACATACTTTTAAAGCGGAGAACAGAGACGATGAATTCAATCATTCAACACACTCTCAAAAAATGGTAGTCTTATAATAAAAATTCTTTTCATTTTTATGATGATAAAGCTTAGTTCAAAAAACGGGGGATATAGGCACTACATCTTGACATATTCTTTCAAACAAAGAAAAATCTTTGACGTTATCTCATATTGTAATAGAAAGTCACTGGAAACCCAATTCCAAAATATATAAACGGATAAAATACAAAAAATATTTTGTTATTTTTAAATAAAGCCTATTTATTAAAGAGGAACTAACACAAGTCATCAACACTTTTTGTAAAAACCAAGTATCAGAAGAAAAATCATGTCGTTTATAAAAGATCAGCCCTCAGACTATCATTCCATGCATTTATTTTAATTTCGACGTATGTAGAAAAAACGGACAATTTTTAGACAAACTTTAAGAAAATAATTAATGATTGGCATTCGTCAACTTTGAAAAGCTCACAGGTTTTACTACAAAACCCTTCTAAGATTTAGAATCAACTGTGATAAGATTTGAGAAATCAATCATAAATTTACATTTTTTGACTTTGACTGCCTTATATCAAGATTTTTAAAAATTATCCGATTTTTCAAAAGCATCCATTCTATTTCTTGCGTTCAATTTCCCAAACTTTAAGAAACCAATGATATATTCCGATTTTTCGACTATAGAATCGTGTAGCCAAATTCTATGAAAGTTAACTGGTAATCCAAATAACCTTCTTGAAGTCGGAATTTAAGATCGTCACTTCTGAAAAAATTGACGCAAAATTTTAATTATTTGATCTCAAACATTTTTAATGAACTTTTAGAAACATCAATAGATTCCTGACAACCCTTATTGATTTATGAAAACGAGATCAGTATTGCTTAGATTTTGAGGATCTACCAAGAATTCTTTAGTAATTCTCGGACAAAAATTGGTCATAGATCTTATTTTTACGATCTAGGTACGGTCATAACTTAAACTTGATAAAATCTTGCTTGAATATCCAATGTCATTCAGAAGTTTTCTATTTCAGAAAAATATCTCTTAGAAAATCTTAATAATTCTAAGAAAGACTATTTAATTATGGATAAAATTGGACTAAGGTAAAATAAAATAGGAATTGATATAGGATTTGGACAGATGTTTTTGTACTACATCAAATAATGAACAGTATCAAATGCAATGAGATGAAAATATTTTTCTTTTAAGAGAAAGAATATCTTTGAGTACTTTTTAAAAGAGTTTCGATTCTTCCACAAAATTCTTTCAAAAAAAAAAAATGTGACTTTAAGAATTTCATAGTAGAGAGAGAGCGCGTGATCTTTTTGATCGTAATGGCAGTTTCCTGTTCATTTATTTATTCATTTATAGTCAATTCTAATATTACTTTGAATATAGGATCGGCACAGAATAGCAACATTGTTGCTGGAGGATATGGAAAAGGCGATGCTACCAATCAACTTTGTTTTCCTTATGGTCTCGTTGTTGATGATCAAACAATGATCATTGTTGACTGGGGAAATCATCGTATCGTTCAATGGAAAATAGGTGATACGAATGGTCAAGTGATAGCTGGTGGTCATGGCCAAGGATATCAATTGAATCAACTGAATTGTCCAACCAGTGTGTTGATTGACAAAGAAACAAATAGTCTCATTATTTGTGATCGAGGAAATCAACGAGTCATGCGATGGTCTCGTCGTGATGGTACTACTGAAGGAGAAATTCTTCTCGATAACATTGCATGTTGGGGATTAGCCATAGATTATCAGAGATTTCTCTACATCTCAGATACTGAAAAACATGAAGTAAGACGATATATAATGGGAGAGAAGGATGGAGCTATCGTAGCTGGTGGACGTGGACGAGGTATTGGTCTTAATCAACTCAATGAACCGTCCTACATCTTTGTTGATCAAAAGCAGAATGTTTATGTGTCAGACACATGGAATCATCGTGTAATGAAATGGGATAAAGATGCAACAGAAGGAATTGTTGTTGTTCAGGGATTTCCTCGAGAATTGTTTGTCGATACATCAGAGACCATCTATGTGGCAGACTATGGGAATCATCGACTTATGCGCTGGTCTAAAGGAGCGACACAGGGTACTGTTATTGCGGATGGACGTAGTGGAGAAGAAGAAGCAAACCAACTCTATTATCCATGGGGTTTGTCCTTCGATCAACATGGCCATTTCTATGTTGGTGATCATTCGAATCATCGAGTACAACGTTTCCCTCTCCAGCAGACTAATTAACATTTTTCACTTTTAATTTTTCTATAAAATAAATAATCATTGGTGAAAAAAGAAGTTGTCATTGAAGAATAAAGAATTTACCTTATACTAGACTGATGTGTGCGACCAGGAACTACCCTAAGGGTGCTGTGATAATACCAAGATAACGTGCACATGAACCGAGCTCATATACTTAGATGTATCCAAAAGCAACGCCGTGATTATCTTATTTTCATATAAAACGAGTCAAAACAAAATCTTATTTTTATAGGATGATAGAGAAAATGAAGTTCTACTTTTCTATGGTATTTGATTCCTGTTCAACTGATATCATCATAATACAGTTTTGATAAAGAACTGTTTTTGTTGAAACTTAACTTTCGGATGGGGTAGATTAAACGGTTATGCTTTGTATTTTAATTTTCAATCATCTAATTAGAAAACAAAATATACTACAAGATGCAGCGTAAAAAGTTCGACAACTTACGTTAGATCGCTTATTTTATGGTTGTACTTTTTTGTTTTTAAAATGAATAAAATTTAAAGCACCAGTTTTCGATCGTGCGAAAGCAGTATTTTTTTTGTACAAAGTGACTTCGTTTTTTCTATCATCCTATAGAAAAAGAATTTTTTTTGACTTTTTTTATAAGAAAATAGAATAATCACGACATTACTTTTGGATACAGCTAAGTATGTATGACATTCAAACAAGTGTACTGAAAGATCAGTTGTGTATTCTAGATGAGACATGGATCAAGTAAATCAGACTCAATCTTGACTAGGCTTATCACAGTATTAGGCCTTCCAAATTTTATCTTCTCTCAAGTCAATACTTATTGTTTTTTGTTATATGTCAATAGTACCGCTTTTTGCGATTCTCACATCCATTGATTATCATCATCATTATGTCATCAGATTTTTCCATGCCCGCTGATCTTGCGCAACGTAGAACAGGTCATGTTCACTGTGCTGACACCATTCTGTTATGTCATCTAGTCATTGTCTGCACGGACGCCCTCTTAGAAATTTTCCGTTCATTTTGCCAAATATTAGGTGTTTTATTAGTCTGCAATCATTCATTCTGCAGATGTGACCAAATAACCTTAGTTTCCTCTTCTTGATGATGTCTATTTCTTGATATCTTCGTTTCGTATCATATTCTGCCAATTAACTCTTAGTATCCGTCGGTAACATTTCATTTCGAATGCTAATAGTTTTTTTCCTGTTTGCTTCTTTTATGGTCCATATCTCTGATGCGTATAATAGGACACTGAACACGCATGTGGTTAAGATTTTGAATTTATTTTCAAGCTTCAGTTTCTTGCTATTCCATATGAGTCTCAAAGAAACTATTACACCTGCCGCTTTTCCTATTCTCCTTTTTATTTCCTCTGAACAGTTATTATCCCATGTCAGTAGACTGCCTAGACATTCAAAATTTTCCGCGTTTTCTATGATATTTTCTGCTACGTAGATGCTATTATCGATATTTCTGTCTCAAATTACCATGGTTCTGGTTTTATTAATATTTAAGATTAGTCCAGCTTGTTCAGCAGCTGTTTTAGTTAGCTCTATTTGGCATTGAAGTGAACTAACATCTTCATCGATAAGGTCAATATCGTCGGCGAATCTCAGGCTATTTATCAATATTCTGCTAATATTGATTCTGCAGGTGTTCTGTCTCACTTGATCTATCGCTCGGTGGAGATATGCGATGAAGAGGAGCGGTGACAGAGGATCGCCTTGTTTAGTCGCTACATCTGTTCGAAACCACTTTCCATTATCTTTACCAATGCCAACAGCTGACTGACTTTTCGTAGATCTTTTTTAGCAAGGTGACCATTTTTGTGTCGACACCACAGGATTTTAGCATAGCCCAAATAATTTTATATTTGATCGTATCGAATACCTTTTGCATTTTCGGCCAATAATCTGAGCGTTAATATTTGATGCATGGCACTCCTGTCTTTTCTGAACCCTACCTACTCTTCTGAAAGGTACGGATCTAGATGATTCTTGAATCTGCTTAATAGTACTATTAGAAATATTTTTTCTGTATGATTAATAAGAGAGATCATCTTTCTTTGGTATAGATACCAATTAGATTTGCTGACATGCTTTGTTACAGAGTTTGTGGATTTGTTATGATAGCGGTTCGCCTCCAGCTTGTAGCATTTCCGCTGTTATGCCGTCTGATCCGGAACTTTTATTTCTTTCCAATGAATTTGTCGCTGCTTGTACCTCTGAGTACAAGATATCCAGAGGATCTTCGTTTCCGAGATGTGCAATGTCTTTAAGTTCCTTCGCCATCCTGCCTCTGCCACCAGGAGCTTTATATAGACTGCTGCAATACTGTGTCCACTTTCGTTTGACGTCATTATTTGTCTGTAACATTGATCCCTCTTGATTTCGTATGACATTTAATCGAGGTACAAATTCTTTTCTTAACACTTTTATGAGGCCATATGCTTCTCTTATATTTCCAATATTTAGACCTTTTTCAGCTTGCTCGTATTGGTCTTGTATCCAATGTTCTTTGTCCTGTCTTGCTGATCTCTTAATTTTCCTACATAGGTCTTTATATTGTTGTGTACATTCTAAGGAAGCGTTTCTTAGTTGTTTTAGTGTCTCTTCAGAAATCTATGGTTTTTTGGTACCTCTTTTTGCAGGTGGAGTTGCCTCTATTGTAATTTTGATTGCATATCCTTCCAGACTACATGATGGCTCCATATCTGTCATTTGTCTCGTTAGAGTAGTGTTGTATGATTGCTTTATTTTCTCATCTCTC
>JAJEKB010015291.1:5897-25393 GCA_022393335.1 Macrotrachela quadricornifera
AGGTAATTCTCATTTTCTCTTCCACTCTCTCTCATTTCTATCTTTCTCACTTTTCACAGACACTCAAGGAATTGGGTCTCTCTGGAGTCACTCTTTCATCAGCAATGGAAAGAAAACTACGACGAAAAGATAATCGATTGAAAATTTGTTTTTGAGGTGTTTTTTAATGATTAATGAATAAAGAACTGCATTCGAATTATTTTTGTTTTATTTTTATGCTCTTCGCGCACGCAGGCGTTCACAGACACCTCTAGAGTAGAATGGCTCGATGGCCATGCATTATAGACAAGTCTCTGTATCCTCCACAGAGAAATACGAAGACTAAACGGTCTAATGAGTTATTCTAATCGGTCAATATCTCTGAGTCCGAAGTATTATCCCCATCAGACAGAGCTCTAAAGCATGAATTTACTATCCCTCATTTTCTCAACTAATTAAGATAATCTTACCGTATACATTGATGATGATAATGATCTTATCAGGTATAACTCTATCTCTTATCTCATGTCTCGTTTATTGAAGCCAAAACAACAATTGTATATGGTCAGAACAAAATGGAAAAATCCATCAGATGGAAAATCCTATGGATGAACAACATGAAGGAAAAAATCCCTATACATATATACCCAGATCGAAAACTCAGACGTAAGATTGTATGAAATACATACAAAGTCTTTGAATATGGGCGAAATCTCACAAGAATCTGACAAAAAATCGTAGGTCCTGAAATCTTATGTCAAGTCGCACAATCAGATTCTTGAAAGGTCTTACACATTGATAAGATCTTTCAAGAATCTAATTCTGCGACTTGACATAAGATTTCCCGAACTACGATTTTTTGTATGATTTTCATATGATCGTACAAGATCATATAAGATCAGATGCAAGATCTTGTCAGATCCTACAATACGATTGGTTATCCTAGGTCATTTTTTTTCTTTATTTTAGATCAATTCAAATATCAACATTCAACAGTGAGTGTCGAGGCCATGGAAATTAGCTGGATCTTGCAGATTTCTATTGAATCGATCAATAAATCGTCGCTGTTTTATTATATTTCTATAGTGAGAAGCCAAAAACATTGCCAGTTAATCCTGACTTTAATCGTAATTCAGTTCGTAATTAATTGGCAATGTTTTTGGCTTCTCATTATAGAAATAGAGCAAAAAAGTGGTGATTAATTGATCGATTCAACAGAAATCCAGAAGATCCAGCCGACTTTCATGAAATGATATTTTTTAACTAGTTTTAGAATCAACTAAAGAAGCTAAAAAGTAATCATCAACATCTGAGTCATCCAGATAATTAATATCTAGATTAGCTATTGTATTCCTACAGAATCCTATCGGATCCGGCAGTTTCCGACTGTAGGATCCGACATTCGAATTGATCGTCCTGGTGAATAAAGATGCTTGTGCCCAGGGACAGCTAATAGCATGTTGGATATGGCAAGAACCACGAGTAGAACTATTTGGATTACGTCTATCTAAACATATAGGAATGTCTATTATGTCGTTAACAACTAGTATTTGTGCATCGACTTCAGTAACATGAACAGGTTATGTCTAGTGCGTTTGTAGTGTTTTGAACAGTGAACCAGGTTCGTCACTTTCTTATTTCCTCCCTATTATTTTTCATATATTCCTCTGCTCTATTTTTGTAAGACCGAATAATTGACTGACAAGTAATGTTTGATTAGATAGAAACAGCTGGCAACATCTTCAAATGCCCAATATAACAGGAGTATTGGTATGTGCCGAACTAACGACTATTTATCGTTTCACATTAGATACATTCTAGTGGCAAATAGAAGGACGATTAGATACATTCGATTGAAAAATTGTACTAGGTTTTTTTTCTTGTCTATGGGCCACCGAAAGCTGATATTGATGGTACTAATGAAATTGACATTGAGTTAGGTCAATGAGGAAACACTGTATCGACCGCAACGAATCTCTATTACACAGTTTAGCCTGCCAACAATGGTAATGTTTCAACTATTAGTTCGATCAGATCAGTTTTTACATAACGTATCGAATGATGTGCTCATCAACAGTAATGTCTATGAAATCGACGTATGGCTTTTAAAACGACGATAGTAACTTATTCCGTTCGTGGCAAATGCCTTTATCGTATACGACAAATATCCCGCAAGCTATAGCACCAATTCATATCAACCTATGAGTTTATCTTGACCAAACTACTCGTCGTTCTTCTCGTGATGGTAGACCAGTCGAAGTAATCGTTCATGATTTCACATACATCGATCCAACCACGAGCACGACAGTATTCGTCATGACATTGATGATCTCCTTGTCTATTATTGTTCAACTCATTTTAACATACGTTGGTAGCCGTTAGAAAATTCAATCAACTCCGTATTTCATCCCTCATATATTTCGATAATATTTTTTTTAATATAAATATACGGAGTGCTTCTATTATCGATTTTTGTCTTGAATTTCCTGATGTTATTTATTAATAGCTGAAATATATCATTCTTTTGACACAAAAGAATTCAAAAAGAGAAAATAAATAAATTGATCTAGCATTCTCTTTGAATCTTAGCGTAGAGATCTCTGTAATTGGCTATATTTCCGTTGTATCCGTCGTCGATATGCACCGGATCTCTTTCACTGAAATCTCCTCCCCATCGTAATCCTGTTCTTTTGACAGCATCGATGAAACATTTGACTGCCGCTGGCTGTATTGCACCAAGGCAACCACTATTGCAAAATGTGTTACTTGTTCCATAAACGACATTCATATCAATAGCATGTCCAATCTTATGGTTGCTCAGTTGAGCCGGTGTAACAATGGGATAAGCACAGTTGAACCAGGCTCTCGATACGAATCGGTGATGTACAATTTCACTCCACAATTGCTTGCAGCTGCACAGATATTATTCATCGACGATCGAAAGTTTCCATCGATACTCACCGGTTTGCTTCCACTGGCAAAGCATCCAGTGGATAAATAAGTCTCAATTGGACAAATACCGTAGGAGACACCTAATGAAACGAGACAGACAAGAAGAGAAAAAGTAAGCATAGTTGTATTGCACGATGAAAAAACGAAACTTTCTTATATATTCCACCGAAATGTGATTTGTTTTTCGTAGAATTGAATAGAATTCGGTAATATATACGTCATTTCCAGCGGTCGGAAGAAAACTATTTACTTTTCATTAATAGAATCTTCTTATTCTTTTCATACAGAAAAATACAGTGACGTAGAATATGTACGAATAACATTTCATCGATTGAATCCGAGATTGGGGTGAGTAACGAGCTTGCGATTTTTCTAGAAAAATCCTTTGCATCTTTTCAAAATAATCTGTTTGCTCGATCATGATTTGGTCAAACTTCTATGTGGTCTCGAAAATAATTCATCGATGTATTATATTTTCGATATTAAAATCTTAACGTTTGATCCGAAAGTCATATTATAAAAGATTAAAGGGTAAGATAGCACTATCTTATGTGTGAATCAATCCAAATTTGTATATTATGTATTATTACCATATCTGAAATTAGTAAAGATCTTGTTGCCTAATCGCCGTGTTTCTCTCGTAAGGCCTTCCTCTCCCTCAAAAACAGTCAATTTTTATGAAGAACTTTCAAATTGAAATAAGCGCATGGGGAGATAGCTCGTCTTCAGCTCTTTCAGAAATGATGTTTATTTTTCAATATCTCTTTTTTTATCTGACAATTTTAGCGATTTCTTTAATCAGCTACCGTGAAAATACGATTTTTTACGTGGAAAACACATCATTTTAATAGAACTTAAAGACACTCGGACTTTCATCTCTTTAGTACAATTTTAATAGAAAACGATTTATAATAATCGGAAAAAAATAAATATTCAATCAAAATCTAGATTTGTTATTTACTATTTCAAAAACATAAATACACTCACATTATGGTAAAAAAAAATAAACAAACATGGCATATACTCTTGTATATATTAAGGAGACTATTGGATATTAGAGAGCACGAATGAAAATAATCAAAAAGTAAAGAAACGCAAAACAAAGTCAAGATATCAAGAACAACATCATCTACTGGAATCGATAGATATCATATCAATGATCACTCTTATGCTACTTTCACTGCCATCTCTGTATCTATTAACTGTTTATGCATCAGAAATACTGGTTTAACGCTTCTAAACTTACGTGGTATTTGTAATGAATATCTTTTATTAATGAAAAAAATCGCTGTGACAACGTATAGTCAACAATAATAGTACCTTTTCGAGCAAGGTAATCCTTTTCGCGTCAGTGAAAGTAAAATACTTTGTTTAATGATGCTCAGCATGTCATAGAAGGTCCTAATTATACACTATTAAAAATCATGTGGGCAATTTTTAGTCACTGATTAAAACTCAATTTTTTTCAAAAAATACCATAAAAATTCGCAAAATATCAAAAAATTGATTTTCAGAAAAATGTTTTTCGTTTTTTTTCTTTTTCTCAAATACGCATCCAATTTTTTTCTTTCCAGGCTCAATTAATGTATAAATATTTTTTTTTTGTTTGAAAGAGCGTGTTCAGATGCAGGGTAAAACAAGGCTCAATTTTTGAATTAAGTCATGTCACTATTGTATATACAGGCAGTTGCATAACTTGATGATCATTTTTCGAGTACTTTTTCGGTCATTTAACTTATGATCTCCTTTTTGCATTTAAAAAGGAAATATTTAGATAAAGAATCTCATACTGCCCTGCATCTTGCGATGCTCTTTCAAACCAAAAAGATATCAATATATTGACTAAGCTTACCCATGTAAGTGCGAAACGTAAATTCGATGCGTTGAAACGCGGTTTCACAATAAAACGCGTTTAGTTCTTATATATCGAATGTGACTTTACCCAAAAATTGTTGCTATAGAATAGTTAACTGCGTGATCGAAATCATTCGTTTACATATATTTTACACATCTAAACTTTATTAGATTTCTTAATAAAAAATGTCAATATGATTTTAAAATAGACAAAGCTTCAATTAAATACTCAGCAAATAATCCATATTTATCTAAAGTTTCTATAAATAACAATAAAACAATATTGGAATAATTTTCAGCTATCCGTAACCCTTTCGCCACACTATACTAAATACTACTATTTAAATAGTATTAATTGCATGTAGTAGACAATAAAAAAAATTATTTTTAGGGGGTGTCGCATTAATGTTAGCATTGTATTAATTAATCCTTAAGCATTAGCATTATTTTAATACTAATGCTAATCCGACACCTCTAATTATTTTATTAAAAAATAATACAATCATTTAAGAAGATAAATGAAAAATCATTTGATGTGCTTAATATCTTAACTTTGAAAAAAGTACATATTATGAAAATAAAAGTATTTAATCGATTAAATTCGGATTCGAATATATTTTATTTTAAATAAGAAAAGATTTCGGGCTATGATAGCTTAGTAATGTGTATAAATGACTTCTGATCACTGGTTCATCTGTTCAAATTTGATCGAATGTCATCGCTTAAGAGAAAATTCAATCTCTTTGCCAGGGTAGACTAAGACTATCGAAAAATGTTGATGATGGTGGCTCAGTTCGAATCTGAGATATATTTGAATAGATTTTTCAAAATTTTTAAATTTTTTATGAAACGTGTTCAGATGCGTTTCTAAAATAAATTGCGGCTAAACCCTTCGTTTGTTTCACTGGGAACACGTTTAGATGTGTTCGCTCTTAACGTTTTACAGGCAAATACAACGCGTTTTGAGGCAAAACATATTCACATGGGTGGACAGAAAAAAATGGATTGCCAAATGACCTATTTTTGAGCTTTGTTTGATCAGTATCTCCCCTAAAACTTAATATTTAGGCCTGAAAATTTTATCATAGCTTCCTCATTATGTTTCCAACATAATCTCTAAATTTCAGGTCATTTGAATATTCCTAGGCAGAGATCGGTTTTTTGAGGGGATGGGAGCCTTATAAACTTCAAAATGCAACACTTATGAAAAGGTATATGAGTGATGTCGAGCAACTATGTTTATCTTATGATTTATGAGTTCATATCAGTTTCCAATGTGATTTCTTTCAAGACAATACGAAACTATTTTCTACTAGGCAATCTATTATCAATGGAAGCAATATTTTTGTTGGATGTATGAGGTCCTGAGTGGAAGACCAATTTCATTTTGGCGAATGTCCTGTTGCATATCAATCAAAACATCACAAAAGTTGGACTTATTGATGTATTGTTCTCAAAATTATTCAGACCATGAAAACTTCTAGTTTACAATATAGAACAATAGATAAAAAAGAAACATTTTAAATAGCGTATCTGGTCTAATAAAGACGAAACAGTTTATAGTATTAGACACGTATTTATCGGTACTTTTGAACTTTTGGACCAGATCGATGCTTGAACTTGTCGAACTGCGGTCGTCTAGGCATGGTATTAAAACGTCCTGATCGTGCTGATTTTGCTTCATTTTTCTTCCGTTCTAGTTTAATTTGATCTAAGTGTAGTTCTCTGTCGTCAGGATTTTCACATAACAATTCTGCTCGCTCACGTAAAACGGGCAGTAAATCATATAAATCAGATTCACTTATTGACGAACGAAGAGATGACCATAATGAATTTTCCTCATGTTGTCTGAAGATTGACTAAGGATAATTGAGTGTCTAAAATAAAGTGAATAACAGTTTAAATTCAGACATAAGCTCTATGTGTAACTCACTCGCCGTAACTGTTCCCGGTAATATAATACTGAAGCACTTGGCAAAATAAAATGCCAACTATCTAAATCCCCTATGCTTAGATTCTTATCTAACCAACTATCTAAATCTCCTATGCTTAGATTTATATCTGACCAACTATCTAAATCTCCTATGCCTAGATTTATATCTAACCAACTCGATAATATATCGTGTTGATCGTGTATTTTATCTTCGTTGAAGTTCGAGTAACAATCATCATTGATATTTTCTTCTATTGGAATATGAACACCTTGCCAAGCAAATACATTGTGAAAATGATCAGGAAGCGGTTCAGTATCACTGTACAAATATATCAAAGACTTCATCTTAACATTTTGAAGAGATTCTTCAACAATATGTAATTGACGTTGTTGTTTATAAGAAAAATGTGAAAAACAATGTTTTTTCGTTATTTTCCACAAATGATGACATATACATAAACCAAAAATCTTAGGACTAGAAAGAATGTTCATGATAAGAGAGTAGATACTATATAATGTATCACGGTCATCTAAATCATATTCATTTTTGCTTACGGCAATAATAAACTGAACAGCTGTATCACGTACTACTAATAAATTCTCCGCACAAATATATTCAATGCGCATTTTTTTATTAGGGATATCATCAGTATTCAATCGAATTAAATGTTGACCTTTTAAACGAGGTATTGGTAAAGGATTTATGCATAGATAATCATATAATTGAAGCATTCCCCATAAATTTGCTTCCCGTGGTAATTCAGTAAGTAAAGCAGATGGATGTGCTGTAATGATTGATTGATAGATAGGCATAAACCATGTAAAACGGATTTGAGAATCCAATACATATTCATTATTTTCGTTTTGAATAGATACAAAATCATCTTTATGAATGATCAATGCGGATAAATAAGGAAAATGATCAAGTTCTTGTTGAGTAAGCTCGACAGTTTCCTTGGAAGTACCAAAACGAAATTTATACAATGTCTTTTGATTTTTTTTAGATATTTCACCCATTTGTTGTCACGCGTAAATCACAAAATGACTATACCTGTCATGTCTACCTGTAATATTTTATCGCATTTACTTGGAAGAACGCAAAAATTTATTTTTTTCTTTATTATTCTTCTAAGAATGAATCATACTCATGTTGGTTTATTACAATATTCGTTATACTATCCTTTTGAAAATATTTCAACTAAATAGATGCATCGATTAAAAGAAAAAGATTATTTCAACTTTTATAAATGTTAAAATTATCATCTTTTCTGTTTAGTTATCCTTTGGTTAGAGAAGTAAGCGACATCATCTTGAAAATAATAGAAACAACATGTTCTTTACAATTCTCATGTTCGAAAGGTCTTTTTCACTTACATATCATGTGTAAAATCTAACTGTAGGATCGTTTATCCTGGTTTAAGACAACCAAAAATCTGTTTAAAGACGAAACTTGATTTAATATAGATGTCGTGTTTTTGTTTCTATATAAGAAAACAAACCTCTCAGAATTACAAATGATGATCAGTGAAAATAGAATGTGGTTATTCTTTAAAAGCTGTTCGAATACTCGTTGTTCTCGTTTTACTATCAGCAGTCAATGATTCTACTGATTGATGCATATCCATACTAAATTTTTCTACTATTTCTATTTATTATAACTATATTCTTCAAACATTTGCCGTTCGATTTCTCGTGTGGATTGAAGAGAATGTTTCGAACGTTCCAGAAAAGTAACGTACAATTTTTGCACATTTGTTAGTGATAATCGTTGTATACCAAGAGTTTGGATAGATTTGAAAATAGTCTCTTCGTATAATCGATCCCAACTTTTGACTTTCTGCTGTTGCATATGTTCATCAATTAATTTCTCACCGAGATTTTGAGGCGAAAGTTGTTTGTCTTTGATTTGGTTGACCCGTTCGGGTACTGATTGAACTAATCGTATTCATTCACATTCACTTATCTTTTTCAAATGTGTTTTTGGAAGTTTATAATCAACAAATTTATTTATAGTTTCCTTATATTTTTCAAATCGTTGTGCTAAAGAACTATCAAAATGATTCTATTTATTAGTAACAACATGATATTCTTCAGAATCTTGATCGATAATATGTTCTCTTGAACAAGCAACAAGGATATGCTTTGTGAAGTTCGTAGTTTTTTCCAAATAATCTATTCGTATAAATAGCAATTTCTTTAATTATATTACAATAAACTTCTTTAGTAATAGAAATATATAATTGTGCGTTAAATGAACACTACTGTTGAGAGAAAGATAAAATGAACTATCGTTTCCATCTGACTATGAAGTTAAACTTTCTTTCAAAGTTTTACGGATAGATCTTCCAAGAAAACCTTTATCTTTTCTCCATCATATCTATGATAGAACTATAGAAAGAAACTCTACTATCAACAGAAAGTATCTCTAAAAGATATTTATTGGAATTTCTATTTCATCAAAAAAGAATTGTCGTTTTTGACTCATTTTATTGAATGCAAAGATAACATGAATGTTCCATTAGTGATTTTTCTAATGTAAATTTATCAATTAGTCAGTGAGATTTTTCTTTTCCAAATAATTACGTACAAAAATAGAATTTACAAAGAATTTCTTTTAATGAGAATTAAATTACTACATTCTTCGTATTTAATGTAAGTGGATTTATTTGGTTCGTTTTTTGCATTGAAAAATTTCGAACCAATACCCAATTGTATGACATAATGTCTTGCAATGTTTCATTATTGGTATAATATATTATGTATCCGATTGTATTGGCTAGATGATAGTAAATACTCTACTTCAGTAATCCAATGATCAATTTGATTATTCGTAATTGTTGAACAACGATTCAATGTTTTTCTTATTAGCATGCGATCTGATACTAGCAATTTACAGAGATAATATGCAAATTGATTGTCTTTCTCAACAGGATCAACTTTAATAACTGCAAGTTGTTCATTATGCAACTTGAAAGCTATCACATTGATAGAATTAAGTTTGCTCAGACCAAAGCATAATGAATGATCGATTAGATGAATCCCGAATATTCGCTGTTCTCGGGATGGTGACTAAAACATTTCCTGCATTACGGTCAACATTTGCCATGGAGTGATCGAATAGATCCATACGTGCCATCATTGGATGAGTTATTAGTTTACTTCTTACTTTCTATAGTAAATCTATTAATGTAATAGTTTTTTCATCTTCCTGAGCTCAGGAATAAAGACACAAGGAAATGAATCCTTTTGAGGTTTTTCATACCTCATTGCGATCTACTTGTCTCCAAAAGATGGGATCTAAAATGTTTAAACACTTCGATATATTCCCTTGTTAGTGGTAGAAGATTTTGTACTTTTTAGCGATCTAGTGGATCATCTTAATTCACATAACTTGTCTAATCTAACTTTAAGTTGAGTTCATTTGAAAAGAAGTATTTGAAAAAGTTCAGTTGATTCGAAAGAAGTATTCAAGCAATTATTTAGTTTATTTGTAGAGAGTCGATGAACGTGATATAATCTATCCCGATTCCTTATTGTTCTTAAGGATAATATTTTTCTAGAGTTTGATCAAAATGAATCTTTAGTCAATTATTTTTTACTGTTTTAAGTATATATAACACACAGATTTAAATCTGAAATTTACATATTTATTTTTATGTAACACAAGTTAATTTTTGCTGTAATGTAACATTAAACTTAAAATAAACTTTCGATATATTCCGATGGATTTGTTCGTGTTTGTATGTTTGACACATTCTCATTGAATTATGGTAATGAAAATCTTAAATAATATTTTCTTATTCATTAAACAATTTTTTCATATGATCTTTTTTGTTGCCAATGATGAAATAAAATATTATTTTTGATTGTTATAAATTACTAAAATAAAATATATTGCAAATTGCGACACATTCTGAAAGCATGATTCGATTTTTCCATAGAGCATATTTTTAAATATTTCTTAGATAAAATTCTTCATATACTTTTTGTTTCTGAGGAATCAAGAATACTTATTTGGAATCTATGTTGAAAGGACTTTGTTATCTGTATGATCGAAGTAATTCTATAGTGTCTCGTCTTTGGATACCAAATATGTTTTCGAACAACACTAAAATTTGAAATGGAAAGGAAAAACAGATTCGAATGATCGCCAAAAAAAAACTATCGACCTCTCGCAATTTTAAGAGTTTCGTTTACTGTTTCTTTTGTAGAACATTAAACGGTGAATCTAACGAAAAAAAGAGCAGCAATATACGATTGAATACATAGGAGAAAATCGAAAAAGTTCCTTTTACGGCACTTGTTTCAAGCTGATTTTAAAGAATAAATTTTAGTGTCCTTCGAATATGTTTCACATCCAAAGGAGAGACACTTTAGAGTTATTTCAACCACATAGATAAAAATTCTTTCAATGTAGATTCCAAATAGCTACTTTCGATTTTTCTCAAAAATGTTTTAGCCAAAGAAAGTCGCTGCGACATTTTTGCATCACCTGTTAGATAACAATTTAATTAACTTTGACATATATTCTAGTCTATAAAAAGAAAAAAATTTATTCAACGATAAAAATTTACGATAAAATACGAATAATATTGAGATTAAAAATAAAAAGCTCAATAAAGTTGTTATTTTAAATTTTAAATAGATTAACTTGAACTTTGACAAAAAATTCTTTTCCATTCAAATGCTTTTTTTGTTTCATTTCGAAATATTTTTGATATAATTAAATTAACATAACAACTTGTACAAAATGGAATTGAAGCACTAAATAAACAAAAATTTCTAATAACACCTTCAATTTGTATTCGATCAAAACTCATTAATGAATATTGTGTTATTTGTTGATATATTAAAAATATTGAAAATACAAAACCGAACAATGCATATATAATTATATCCATTAATAACATTAATATAAGTTGACGATCTTTTCAAGTATTCAATTGAATAGATTTTCTTTTGACATTTGTTCGACTTACAGATAATAATGTATTATCAACTTTAATACGATGTAAACTTCGAATATTTTTTATAGGCCATAATCCACATATTAACATTAATATAAGTGTTAAACTTTCTTTTATTAATGAATAATATTTTGCAAATATAAGATGTGTACCTTCTTGAAAATAACAAAGATAAATATTTCGAGTCATTTGTCGAATATTTGAACTTATTAATGCATGAATATGAAATAATGACCAAAAGAATTTTCCAACTATTATACATAAATATGCAAAACGAGAATTACTTCGTTGTTGTATACATGCATTTGGTGATGTTACTTATATTCTACCAATTGAAGCTAATATTAAATAAAATGGACTTAAACAATTAGATAAAATAACAACATAAAGATAAATACGACAGATAATTAAATTCTATATAAGTGCATTTGTATTATATCCTAAACTTAATGTTAAAGCTAATAATGATGAATAAATAAATATTAAATTAACATTATTATATCCAATAAAATATATATTAAACATGGATGTTTTCGTAAAAATTTTTGACTAAAAACAACTATATTTATTATACAACTAATTGTACCAATAAGAATTAAAAGTGGACCAGCAAATTGATATAAATATTTTTGTGCTAATCTCATTGTAATAAGTGTAGCACTTGGTAATGGTGTTGATGACATATCTATTTTGAATAAAATTTATTTTATAGTTAATATATCTGAAATAATTCATCAATTGTTTTTGACAACAAAATTAATAATTTTAATTTGTTCTTGATCATATAAAAAAAAATAGACTAACAACCTTCGACTATAATAGTAAATGTTCTTTTAGTTTGATCTATTCGATAGAGAAGTTTTTTTTGCTTTGAAAAAGTATGTCGCAACAACCGAAGAAGAAAAAAAATTTTATTTAAATTCTAACTTATAATTATAATTTATCAAAAGGAAATAAATATCACAATATCTAAAAAAAGAAAAAAATATATTTTTATCATAAATTAACATTTTGAAAGAATGTTAAATTTTCTATGATTCGACGATTTTTTCATTCTCAACTTGTAATTAATGAATGAACTAGATTGAATGATCACGTTTCATATTCTGGTTTTTACCCACTTGATGCATTCTATTAAAAAACAAAATACACAGCGTGAACAGCTTGAAAATTTACACAGAACGATTCGAGAAAGATGAAGAAAAAAAAATCAAATTCATCATGTGTCAGAAAAAACTATCGTTTTCATAGGGTTAATTTTAATTTTAAACTATCGATAATTTAAATTATGCATAAATTAACATCTCTGATTCAGAGCTTTGAAATACAAAAGAATGAAACTATATTTTGGAAAAAAGCACTAATGATGTTTGAAAAACAGATTACTTCATTGAAATGTAGGAAAAATTAAATTATGATGCCATAATTTTAATATATGTTAACGAACTGCTTCAAAAACAGCATAATATAAAAATGTTCTATTGAATGCTGATGGAAGTGATAACTGAGTTTTTCAAAGACTAAAATACGCTAAAACTCATGAAAATTCTTATGAAAACATGGTAGCGGATTCTAAATTTTGTATGATAAATGTGGAAAATCCCATGGTAAAATTCAGCTTCGGTTTTCCTCGGGCGCGCGGTTAAATTCTCTAAAGAGTATAAAGAATACAAAAAATTTAGTTTTCAAAAGCGTATCAGACACACAAACTAATTGTGTTTTTTTAAGATGTTCTCATATTCAGAAGCTTTTTGGAGGTTTCTCATTTAACCCGTATTCGTTAATGTAACACGAGGCTATAATTAATAATGAAAGCCAAAAAAGAATAATTGGTGAAAATTTCAGCCCATTTCGATTGAAACTCTTTGTAGTGTCGAGCATACATGTAGAACTTGAAGACTCTACTCGAGTATTAAAATTTTACTCGAGTTTTCAACTGTTCAACTTTTGAAAGTTTTAATACTCGAGTATTCGAGTTTTCAACTATTCAAGTATTGATAAACGAAACATTAAGGGCGCTAACTACAAGATGGTTTCTGCAAAATGCTAGAAGTAATACACATAATGCTGAGGATGCGTGTCCGGGGTGTGGGTGAGGATGAGGATGTGGGTGAGGGTGTCAAGGAATCGGTACCTGTAGGCTGGAACCAAATGTCATGGACAGCATCCTGCAGGCAGTATCCTGTAGACACCATCATGCAGGCAGTAGCCTGTGGACAGCATCCTGTAGACAGCATGCTTCATCTATCATATAGTGATGGTTGAATAGTTGAAAACTCGAGTAAAATTTTAATACTCGAACCGAGTTAACAAGTTCTACACTACTGAGAAATGGTAGACATAATTATGATGTCAGAAAACGACAGAAAATGTATAGATGGCTTGATTAAGACCTTTTTATCCATTATTACTGGATATCCCGTCGTGCATACACTTACATTCATTTTTAAATTGGATAATTCAGTAAATAGTGTGGGTGTGTAACTGACTTTCTCTTAACTCATGCGTATTACCATACTCTAAGCCAATATCCGGTGCAAAAAAAGTAACACTAAGAGGTGAATATTCTAACAATGGTAGCAAATCCTCCGAAGTTTTGGAAAGATTGGGAAAAATTGCAATGTATCACAACTTATGCGGAATTTCGGCCCAACTCTCTCGATCTTCCTCAAGACCTAAGAGTATGCCATGAAAAGTTTGACGCTGTTAGCTCGTGTGGTGTTCAAATGCATGAAAAACAAATACATAGACACAACTTCTGGTTGATATATATATAGGTTATGAGTAATACAATTTGATCTCATTCTTTACTTTTTTTATTCGATGGATATTTTCAATCATACTGTTGCATTTCATCTTATACATTCTATTCGTTTTCTTTAGGATTATTCTAAAATGTCGCATGACCTATGGCAAAAGCACATGTTTTTATATACTTTCGTTCTTGAATTATTGAGAAAACCATAATACGCACAAATTCTCTGAAAAAAGCATTTACTGTAGTAGATTCAACAATAGGAGTGAGTAAACATCTCCCTTAAGATAAAGATTTTGGATCGAAAGGGTATTCTGTGCAAAATTTCATTCCATGTGTTCATACCGTGTCCAAATGCATGAAGAACAGACAGACAAACAATTTATATAGATATAAACAGGCAAAGTATGGCTATAAATCCATATATTGAAAGTATGAAGCAAAGGCATCTTATATAGTTATCGGTTTTAGTCTTATTGTGAAGCATTTTTAGTTGTAATTTCTCGAACTGAAAACTAACATAAAAAGTTAAGTGAACCGAATTCTTTGATAGTTTCATTGTCGAAATATTATCAAAGAAGTCAGTAGAAGGAAAAATTCATTGATTTTAAACGATCAATCACAGAAGCGTATGTAAATTGTATGACATCATCCGGCGAGTTTTTCCAGCAACGTCGAATTTCAGTTGAACTTACATCAATGACATTCTGACGATCATCATCTAAAGGAATGTAAATGATATTGGATGATTCATCGAATGTAGAAATATGCTGATCATCATATCCCCTGCGATATATAACTGCACACTTTATATATTTTTCTCTGGCCAAACGTCTAACATCTGAACATTTGTTGAAATGATCCAAACCACAAACATATATCACATATAATGGATTCTTGAGAAATCGTTTAGATACTAGAAGAATTGAATTAAGATATTGACGAAGTGCAATAGTTGCTGGAGCAAAATCGACAAAACCATTGTAATATTCGATTTCAGCTCGAGACACACTAAGCCAATGCGATTTTCTTGTTTCACGCTCATGTTCTTCTATTGCCAATTCACAAAGATCACATCGATGGTGATCTGCTATAGTTGATTGACCTAATTTACCACGCACATATGAATCACTAAACATGATAAACAATAAAAAGTAAAGATTAATCATATTATCATATAAAAACTTACTGAGTAGGAGAAAGATAACCAGTAAGTACATTCCATCGTGAATTACTTTGTTCGAGATAATTCTTGACTAGTTCTAAATTATTGATATGTGAACGATGGATAGGATTTAATGAACCAGTTGTTAATAACACACAACTAAGATGAATCAAAAAAATAATAATGTATATCTACGAATGTCTATTGAATTATACTTATATGGATAATCCCATGCTCGATACTCATCGCATCGTTTCATTAGATTTCTAACATCTGTATTTTTTTCATTAAAAAAATCTGGAACAATGACGTCTTGCCATTCCTTTTCAGAATCATTACGTTCTACATCTGTTACTTTGTTTTGATGTGTTGAATCGCTTGGCAGAGCATCCAGTTCGTTCCCTTCTTCAAAAAGAATATCAATGAATCTATCGAAGTGTAGTTTGTGGCAAAGATGAAACCGATACCGATGGTCTAACAGTTGACTAACAATCTACTGCTTCCTCTTGTTTATTTTTCTGCTTTCATTGTACGAACTGATCTCAAGATCTGTTTTGTTTCTCAATGATATTTCATGAAAAATACATTAGCAAATTATTTTTCCATATCAACTATTGGTTCAACTAAATCTTAACAGTTTAGACAGATACCAGTATGGATCATCAAACATCCACCCAAATTTTAATACTAGTTTGTGATAATAAGAATATAAATAGTCATTTAAAGATCTTACATTCACACCTCACCCTCATAGAAATTGCGCTAACAATTTTTTTGGGATGAAGTAAATTAATATATTGATCGTACTCTTACCTATCTCTAATGTGGCTTCTCCTTTTACATCTGTATCAAGCTTTTTGTTCATATGATTCCCATGGTCTGATTTCATATTTGGATTTAACGACCTTTTTTCGATTGATTTCCACAAATATTGAATTGATTTTGAACGTTCGTGTTTATCACTTTCATCAAGTATTACTTTCTTATAAATATCAATATACTTAGCTATTGTTTTATCTTCACGGCCGTTTACAATGCAGATTACGGGTACTTTATCTTCGCAAATAGTAGAGACTATGACACAAAAGTTAGAAAAAGCTGTTTCACTCAAAATATCGTTGTTGACAATAAATAAAATCAAATGAATTCCACTAATGAGGTAATTGTTCAGTTGGTTCCAAAGCAATGGTTGTTGATCCTCGCCGTTCATGCGCAAGTCCAGTTTGCTAAGTATAGCTCCATATATAAATAAATATACACAATTATCGCGTATACAAGGGTTAATATGGATAAAGTCAAGCTGTGAATTGTGCATTACATATTGCTCTTTTCCACATTGATATGCAAGTTCCTTTATGATGCCTAATTTAGCATCCATTGTTGCATCAATAATAAGAATTTGTCGATACATTTGTCTATAGATAAGAGATTATTTGTTTGTTTTCTATAAAAATAGCCAAAATCGTACACTTTACTTACTAGAGAACTATCTGAGGTGTTAAAAAACTTTTCGCTCTGAGATATGATGATTAGATAGGACATACCAAGAAGTGATATATCAGAAGTTAGTTCGGGCGCAAGTTGAGATTTGACTGAAATATCGACTTTTTACTAGAATTTGCCTGTGGGATCCCATCTGACCCGTAAAATCAAAGTTTTGAATTTTGAGGTGAGACTTTGCTCATATCAAGGCCTCACTCAGAGTAGTTCATTCACCAGGTTTCAGAATTTTTGGACTAAGAATTTTCGAAATATAATGTTTTCAAAATATTCATACATACAACAATAAGCATAAAAAACTGTGTGTATGCTAACAGACTCACATCTCAGGAATGCTTTGTCCAAAAATTCTGAAACTTGGTGAATGAACTACTCTGAGTGAGGCCTTGGTATGCGCAAAGTCTCACCTCAAAATTCAAAACTTTGATTTTACGGGTCAGATGGGATCCCACAGGCAAATTCTAGTAAAAAGTCGATATTTCAGTCAAATCTCAACTTGTGCCCAAACTAACTTCTGGTGTATCACTTCTTGGTATGTCCTATCTAATCATCATATCCCCGATCGAAAAGCTTTTTAACACCTCAGGTAGTTCCTTCGTTAGATATATATGCAAAAATGTCTATTTTCTTTAAAAAAACAAAAGATAATATTCAATCATTCGCATGTGGATGCACGATGGCACAAGTAGTATCAACTACCTTAAATCCTGTTTTTGATTTCCGTAATAGTTGAAGAAAACTGCGCAAGATTATGAAAATTGGGTATAGTTTAATTATAGATCTTCTGCACTAAAAATGCATTTCTCTGTTACGTCCTTACTTCCGCTGTTGTGTATATAAAGTTTATTTATAAACTATGCTCGCTTGTCACAGTGATACACATAAAACTAACGAGTATTTATATCAGTTTTTAGGCGCAAGGTGGAATATACCACTAAGTGGCAATAAAGGAAAAAACCAAGAGAATATACTACGAAAGATATCTTACAGAACGAAAGAGAAAAGATACATATATATATTCAAGAAAAGAAAGAAAGAATGACCACCGTGGATTATTCCATTAATATAATGTTCTATGGTATGTTGGAAATACATGCCATAACATTCTCATTTTGAAGGGTGGATGAAAATGCAAAATATACTCACACCCACATCCTTGCTTGTAAGATCGTGAACACCGGTTCTATCGGTGAGAAAGACAAAATGATTAGTGCTGAAGGCGATGCTGAAATTGCTACACATTTCATATCTCATACCTTTCTTTAGTTTTTCGATGAAAAGCGTACTACGGTTTGACTTTGTTATAAAATTAAACTTTCTATCAAGTTACTAGACGATGTGCAATATGATATTATCAATTTGATGATAAGACCTTTTATTGACTCAAAGTAATAAACAAGAAACATCATGATATTTGATGCTCTCTCTCAGTAAATTCTCATAATTTTTTAGTTGTTGTACAAATAGTAATGTACAAGTTTAACCGATTCATTTCTTCGATAAAGAAAAGCTTTTGCATTTTTATCGAAATCAGCTCAGATCAATTTACAGGTAAATCATAGTATGAAAGAAGATAAATGGAAAGAAAATAATCTTGAATAAAAATAAAAAAGGTATTGATGTTTTGAGTGGTGTCATATATCATACAGATCGAAAATGTTTGAGATGCAAAAGTTGTGAGAGATGCCAAATAACTACTACGTAAAAAACTATTCGAAAAAAAAATTCTTCATCAGTTTTACTTGAGATATTATCGAGCGGTACGTTTCCAGTGAAAGATTTTGCATATCTCACATCTCCATCTTCCATTGTCAGGAAAAAAAAAACTTTCAAAATACTTTAATTAAAAGCCACATTCGTGCGCACAAATTCCGATAAAAAAGAAACATGGATTCATTCATCACCACTGTTTCTAATAGAAATCTAAAACAAAATGCACACAAATGGAGTTTCATAGAATGTAAAGAAATGAAACAAAAAATGGTGTAAAAATCTGCATTAATTTTTATTTTTCAATTTCACACTGTGCACAAACATTCTAGATGCTTACCTTTTTTTGTTATTACTAAAAAAACGTAGTCAAAAGTATGTATATTTTTTTTCATCTCATATTTGCTTTTAATTCCAAACAAAAAATAAGATGAAAGAGAAACAGTACAATTACATGTTTCAATTTTAGAATAAATATTTAGAAGAAACAACGAATGTCTTGGTATTTTTGACATCATTTTTTTGCATTTCAAATTTTTTTCGATAGATGTTCTATGAAATTCCCTATAAGATGATGTGATTATTGAAACTAAAATATTTTTTATCGTTTGAAAATAATGAACACTTCCAGAAATAGAATTTTTTAGATTTTTTATGAGGTTATCACTTCTCTAAACAGAA
>JAJEKB010015292.1:7046-21771 GCA_022393335.1 Macrotrachela quadricornifera
GGATATATCCTTAGGTGTTACTCGGACAGAATCTGTAGCAATGAGGGCATTAATGTATTCCATTTCTTCACAGAATTTTCCTGTAGTTGTTTCTGGTGCGCTCGTGCTTGTTCCTTGCGTACCAGTTGACGATGTTGAAGCACTTCCTGTGACTTCTTGTGTACTACTAAGTGTTACTTCGACACCTGTTGTTCCTACAGTGCCTGATGATGTCACAGTGGAACCTAATGTTGCTTGTTGTGTGGTAAGTGATGTTATGTCAGCACCAGTTGTTCCTAAAGCAGCAGTAGATAATGATGCAGTGCTCGATGGATTAGTGCTATATATTTCGCTAGTTCCCGGTGTGGATTCCGGTATGATTTGTGAGGTACGTGAAGAAAAAAACCTTTTGCGGATGGTCTCACAGATAAATAAAATTTCACAAGGCAAAATATTCCCTGAGGGAATGTACTAGTTGTAAATTAAATAGTGCTGATCATATTGCGTTATTAGTGTTGGGATCCTTCTTTTACCCGACTTACTCGTGTCTCTCATTCAACGTCATATGTATAACATTTTCGACTCTTCGCTTTCCCTCCGGTGTCATGGTGTCGATATATGGATTGGTTTTTATTTTAATGACTGATGCAATAGTCTTGGCACAAATCTCGATTCAACTTTACGCTCTGAAAGTTTTTGATATAAAATTTCGTACCAAAACAAGGCCATCATAAAAGTCATATGGCACGCGATCTTTAAAAATAAAAGAGAGAGAAATCTCAAGCTAATAATATCGGTTTTAGCTTAAAATTGTTTTATTATAGTATTTTCCCCGTAGAACGTAGTAATTTTAAAAAGGTTTTGAAAATACGCATATATCTGATATCGCCTAGAAAACGTTAATTTTTAATCGCGTACAATGTATTTTTCGCACCTTTTGAAAAGTGAAAATATCGATCGGTAATGAACTAACAATTTTCTTTTAAGCATGCATTTTTAATCTTCACACTTTGCTCTATCTAACTGTAAAAGTATCAGTTTTCTAACATATTTTGCGAATTCACAACACAGCTCGACGTTAGTGGCAAGACTTTTGCATCAGTGATTATAGCACATAGCAATGGATCTTTCCTTTCCTATTATACATGTATATATACGATTTTTCTTTATCATAACCTTATACATATATCTGTGTACAACTATGCTTCGATGTGTGCAGCTCTCTCCGATTCTCTTCCATCTTCTTATTGTGACCGTATTTATTTCTTTCACAATAAATAGCGAACTCTAGATCATCAACATCAACCATTTGTTTATAACAAAACCTGAGCATTCACCGAAAGCTGACTACTTACTCAGTTGTTAACTATTACCATTAATTACCATCTAACACTCAAATCAAATTTATTCGATCCGTGTAGATAAGAGCTCTTCAGTTTGTCGCTTACACTTCCTCATGGTCTTTCCTGTGATATATGCTACGCTTCGTTGAGGAATGTGAGTGAAGTGCAAAGCAAGACACTGAATTTCTATCCCCTACATTATGTCACGAAATTTATATAAGGTCGCGGACATTTCGCACCAGGTTATTCCGAACACCCGGTTACATGTCCGTAGTTCTGAATCACTTTTTCTCCTAGCCAAATTTCATTACAATCATCCTGTTTTTCTTCCTTATGTCGAGACATCGTAATGAAGAGGTCGTGCAAAATGTCCGTTTCCTTTTATATCGTGTTTCACAAAATCTAACACGAAGCGGTTATTATTTCAAACCTACCTATTGTAGTGCCTTCCGCACACGCTATCACCGATAATGTAACGTCTTGTGGTGCATTACCATCTGTTATCTTGATTACTTTAATCACAACCTCTACAACCTTTTCGCTTGGAAATTCATTTCTATTCAATGATGTTGGATGTCCACGAAATGGACGTACTGGACGACCTGATTTCGTTTTGAATGTAACTTCTACTTCCTCAATATTGCTCGAAGGTAGTTTAACATCACGAACAATAGCACCATCATCATTGGGCATTGTGATCACAAAAGAAGGATTCTTTTCTTCAAAATCGACACCTTTTGTGATTAAATCTTGTTTATTGGAGATGTCCTTAGGTGTTACTCGGACAGAATCTGTAGCAATGAGGGTATTAATGTATTCCATTTCTTCGCAGAATTTTCCTGTAGTTGTTTCTGCTGCGCTAGTTGTTATTCCTTGGGTACTAGCCGATGTCTGTACAGTAGCAGTTGTTCCTTGAGTACCAGTTGATATTTCCGGAATGCTTGATGTAGATCCTTGTGTACTTGTTGATGTTCCTTCACTAGCTGTTGTACCTTGGCTAACAGTTGAGATTTCTGGAGCAACAGATGATTCTGTGCCAACTGTTGGGGAACCAGAGGTACCTAAACATAGATATAATTACAAGTCATTTTGCTATAGTCGCGCGCGTTTGTTTGGAAAAATCGAGATGGAATATAATTTTTACCTAATGTTGCACCTATGGTAGTACCTTCGGCACACGCAATCACCGATAATGTGACATCTTGTGGTGCATTACGATCTGTTGTCTTAATTACTTTAATCACAACCTCTACAACCTTTTCGCTTGGAAATTCATTTCTGTTCAACGATGTTGGATGTCCCCGAACTGGACGTACTGGACGACCTGATTTCGTTTTGAATGCAATTTCCACATCTTCAATATTGCTTGAAGGTAATTTGACATCACGAACAATAGCACCATCATCATTAGGCATTGTGACCACAAAAGTAGGATTCTTTTCTTCAAAATCGACTCCTTTTGTGATTAAATCTTGTTTATTAGCTATATCCTTAGGTGTAACTCGGACAGAATCTGTAGCAATGAGGGCATTAATGTATTCCATTTCTTCACAGAATTTTCCTGTAGTTGTTTCTGCTGCGCTAGTTGTTATTTCCTGGGTACTAGCCGATGTCTGTACAGTACCAGTTGTTCCTTGAGTACCAGTTGATATTTCAGGAATGCTTGATGTAGATCCTTGTGTACTTGTTGATGTTCCTTCACTAGGTGTTGTGCCTTGGCTAACAGTTGAGATTTCTGGAGCAGCAGATGATTCTGTGCTACCTGTTTTGCTTGTGACTTCTGTAGAAACTGTTGGGATACCGGAGGTACCTAAACATACATATAATTATAACTCATATTGCTATACCCGTGTGCGTTTCTTAGAAAAAAGTCGAGATGGAATGCAATTCTTACCTAGCGTGTCACTAGTAGTAGAACCTTCGGCACAAGAAATTACTGATAATGTGACATCTTGTGGTGCGTTACCATCTGTTGTCTTGATTATTTTAATCACAACCTCTACAACCTTTTCGCTTGGAAATTCATTTCTGTTCAATGATGTTGGATGTCCCCTAACTGGATGTGTTGGACGACCTGATTTCGTTTTGAATGCAATTTCCACATCTTCAATATTGCTTGAAGGTAATTTGACATCACGAACAATAGCACCATCATTATTGGGCATTGTAATCTCAAAAGTAGGATTCTTTTCTTCAAAATCGACACCTTTTGTGATTAAATCTTGTTTATTGGAGATATCCTTAGGTGTAACTCGGACAGAATCTGTAGCAATGAGGGTATTAATGTATTCCATTTCTTCGCAGAATTTTCCTGTAGTTGTTTCTGGTGCGCTAGATGTTATTTCCTGGGTACTAGCCGATGTCTGTACAGTACCAGTTGTTCCTTGAGTACCAGTTGATATTTCGGGAATGCTTGATGTAGATCCTTGTGTACTTGTTGATGTTCCTTCACTAGCTGTTGTGCCTTGGCTAACAGTGGAGATTTCTGGAGCAGCAGATGATTCTGTGCTCCCTGTTCTGCTTGTGACTTCTGTAGAAACTGCTGGTATAGTGGAGGTTCCTAAGCGTATATAAAAATATAATTTATTCCAATATTGGGATGTACACTTAGGATGGATTAAAAGTTCGTTGTCTTTTATTAGTTAGCTGGGCAGTAAGCTTGAAGAAACCTTGTTTCGATGTGGGGCGTTTCAGAAAAGAAATTTGTAGTTTTTATGCTGTTTGACTATAGTTCAACGAATTGAAAAAGAATGAAATTTCGGTAAGAACTCGATTCTTTGCAAACGACCCTGCAATATAGCGGTGAGAAAAAAACGAATGATGAATGGCTTTCTTTACAATTTTGATAGTAGGACGAGAGAGAAATGTAGCTTTCTTTTTTGAAAAAAGCAGATGAAGGCGCATTGAGTCATTCATAACAAACGATTTTTACCATTTCTTTCTGAAGTTTTCAACTGTTAGTAAGAAAAGCAAATCTACCTCCTACCTTTTTTAGAAATTATATTTTGAATTATCAAGTATATATTGAAGAGACAATTTGAAAAACTCAGAAACTATCAAAGATCAAGATCATGAAATATACTATTGATCAGCTCTAATAGGATTATCTAGTGATTTGTACGTATGAACCTCACTTTTCCGTTCATTTTCATTTTTGCAAAAGGAACATTCTTCTGTGGCTTAAAAAATTTCAACAGAATAGTTAAGAATTCCTCATTAGAAAACTACATAATATATAATTTGACACTTTTTATTTCCTATTTCGAATGGTGAAAACTACACTTCACGATCATATGTCTCCCCAAAGTTAATCGACCAAACTACCCATCATCCCTTCTCTCGTGACATATGGAAACACAACACATCGTCTCGTTTTTTCTTTTCTATTTCAATCAGTTCAAACATCATCATAATGCACAAAAGAATGACGATCCCTCTTTCTGTTATACTGTATAAAATTAAATTACTGAAAGCCTATAGTATGGCTCATTCACAGAAACCCTGCGAACATTTCCAACAACGAACTGTCTGCTAGGCACATGTAAAACGAAATTGGTCATTACCTAGAGTGGCGCCTGTGGTCGTACCTTCGGCACAGGCAATCACCGATAATGTGACATCTTGTGGTGCATTACCATCTGCTGTGTTGATTATTTTAATCACAACCTCTACAACCTTTTCGCTTGGAAATTCATTTCTGTTCAATGATGTTGGATGTCCACGGATTGGACGTGCTGGACGACCTGATTTGGTTTTGAATGTTACTTCTACTTCTTCAATATTGCTTGAAGGTAGTTTAACATTACGAACAGTAGCACCATCATCATTGGGCATTGTGATCACAAAAGTTGGATTCTTCTCTTCGAAATCGACACCTTTTGTGATTAAATCTTGTTTATTGGCTATATCCTTAGGTGTTACTCGGACAGAATCTGTAGCAATGAGGGTATTAATGTATTCCATTTCCTCACAGAGTTTTCCTGTAGTTGTTTCTGCTGCGCTAGATGTTATTTCCTGGGTACTAGCCGATGTCTGTACAGTACCAGTTGTTCCTTGAGTACCAGTTGATATTTCGGGAAAGCTTGATGTAGATCCTTGTGTACTTGTTAATGTGCCTTGGCTTATAGTTGAGATTTCTGGAGCAACAGATGATTCTGTCGTAACTGTTTTGCTAGTGACTTCTGTAGAAACTGCCGGTATAGTTGAGGTTCCTAAACATACATATCATTATAAGTGATTTCGCTATAGTCGGGTGCGTTTGTTTGGAAAAATCGAGAGGAAATAGAATTCTTACCTAATGTGGCACCAGTGGTAGTACCTTCAGCACACGCAATCACCGATAATGTGACATCGTGTGGTGCATTACCATCTGTTGTCTTGATTACTTTCATCACAACCTCTACAATCTTTTCGCTTGGAAATTCATTTCTGTTCAATGATGTTGGATGTCCCCGAACTGGACGTACTGGACGACCTGATTTCGTTTTGAATGTAACTTCTACTTCTTCAATATTGCTTGAAGGTAGTTTAACATCACGAACAATAGCACCATCATCATTGGGCATTGTGATCACAAAAGTAGGATTCTTTTCTTCAAAATCGACACCTTTTGTGATTAAATCTTGTTTATTGGAGATGTCCTTAGGTGTTACTCGGACAGAATCTGTAGCAATAAGGGTATTAATGTATTCCATTTCTTCGCAGAATTTTCCTGTAGCTGTTTCTGGTGTGCTAGATGTTATTTCCTGGGTACTAGCCGATGTCTGTACAGTACCAGTTGTTCCTTGAGTACCAGTTGATATTTCGGGAAAGCTTGATGTAGATCCTTGTGTACTTGTTGATGTGCCTTGGCTTATAGTTGTGATTTCTGGAGCAACAGATGATTCTGTCGTAACTGTTTTGCTTGTGACTTCTGTCGAAACTGCTGGTATAGTGGAGGTTTCTAAACATACATATCATTATAAGTGACTAGCGGTAGTACCCGCCGTTGCTCGGGATATCTCCATACTGGGAACTTATCATGTCAGAAAACGATAGAAGATATGTAGAAGACTTGCTTTGGACCTTTTCATCTATTATTACTACATATCCCGCCGTGCATACGCTTACATTCATTTTTAAATAGGATAATTCAGCAAACAGTATGGGGATGTCACTGACTTTCTCTTGACCAATGCGCATTACCATAGTTTATACCAATACCCGGTGCAAAAAAACTGACAGTAAGGGGTAAATATTCTAACAATGGCAGCAAAACGCTCCGAAATTTTTGAAAGATTGGGAAAAATTGCAGTATATTATCACCTGTGTGGAATTTTAGCCCAATCATCTCGCCGATCATCTTGAACTCCTCTCAATCTTCCTCGAGATCTAAAAGTATGGCGTGAAAAGTTTGGCATTGCTAGCTTGTGCGGCATCCGAATGCAAAAAAAACAGTCAGACACAACTTCATCATATATATATATATATAGATAGATAGATGAAATAATCATACGCATAAATTCTCTAAAAAAGACATTTACTGTAGTAAATCCAAAAATAGACGGAAGTAGCACCCCCTCAGATGAAGCTTTTGAGTCAAAAACCATCCTATGACCTTCCTCTTGACCTAGAGAAGTATTGTGGAAAATTTGGTGACGCTAGCTTTTACCGAGGCTGAGTTATAAGCGGACAGACAAACAAACAAACACACAAACTTTCTTCTTTATATATATAGATAATGCTATAATCGCGCGCGTTTGTTTGGCAAAATCGAAATGGAATAGAATTCTTACCTAATGTGGCACCTGTGGTACTACCTTCGGCACAGGCAATCACCGATAATGTGACATCCTGTGGTGCATTACCATCTGTTGTCTTGATTACTTTAATCACAACCTCTACAACCTTGTCACTTGGAAATTCATTTCTGTTCAACGATGTTGGATGTCCACGAACTGGACGTACTGGACGACCTGATTTCGTTGTAAAGGTAAGTTCTACTTCTTCAATATTAGTTGAAGGTAGTTTAACATCACGAACAGAAGCACCATCATCATTGGGCATTGTGATCACAAAAGTAGGATTCTTTTCTTCAAAATCGACACCTTTTGTGATTAAATCTTGTTTATTGGAGATATCCTTAGGTGTGACTCGGACAGAATCTGCAGCAATGAGGGTATTAATGTATTCCATTTCTTCGCAGAATGTTCCTGTAGTTGTTTCTGTTGCGCTAGTTGTTATGCCTTGGGTACTAGCCGATGACTGTACAGTGCCAGTTGATATTTCCGGAATGCTTGATGTAGATCCTTGTGTGCTTCCTGATGTTCCTTCACTAGCTGTTGTCCCTTGGCTAACAGTTGAGATTTCTGGAGCAACAGATGATTCTGTGCTAACTGTTTTGCTTGTGACTTCTGTAGAACCAGTTGAGATAGCAGAAGTACCTAAACACACACATAATTATAACTCATATTGCTCTAATTGGGTGGGTTTGTTGCAAGAAATCGAGATGGAATATAATTCTTACCTAGCGTGCCACTAGTAGTAGAACCTTCGGCACAAGAAATTACTGATAATGTGACATCTTGTGGTGCATTACCATCTGTTGTCTTGATTATTTTAATCACAACCTCTACAATCTTCTCGCTTGGAAAGTCATTTCTATTCAACGATGTTGGATGTCCCCGAACTGGACGTGCTGGACGACCTGATTTCGTTTTGAATGTAACTTCGACTTCCTCAATATTAGTTGAAGGCAGTTTAACATCACGAACAGTAGCACCATCATCATTGGGCATTGTGATCACAAAAGTAGGATTCTTTTCTTCAAAATCGACACCTTTTGTGATTAAATCTTGTTTATTGGAGATATCCTTAGCTGTTACTCGGACAGAATCTGTAACAATGAGGGTATTAATGTATTCCATTTCTTCGCAGAATCTTCCTGTAGTTGTTTCGCCCGCGCTAGTTGTTATTCCTTGGGTGCTAGCCGATGTCTGTACAGTAGCAGTTATTCCTTGAGTACCAGTTGATATTTCGGGAAAGCTTGATGTAGATCCTTGTGTACTTGTTGATGTTCCTTCAGTAGCTGTTGTACCTTGGCTAACAGTTGAGATTTCTGGAGCAACAGATGATTCTGTGCTAACTGTTTTGCTTGTGACTTCTGTAGGACCAGTTGAGATAGCAGAAGTACCTAAACACACACATAATTATAACTCATATTGCTCTAATGGGGTGGGTTTGTTGCAAGAAATCGAGATGGAATATAATTCTTACCTAATGTGGCACCTGTGGTAGAACCTTCGGCACAAGAAATTACTGATAATGTGACGTCTTGTGGTGCATTACCATCTGTTGTCTTGATTACTTTAATCACAACCTCTACAACCTTTTCGTTTGGAAATTCATTTCTGTTCAATGATGTTGGATGTCCACGAACTGGACGTGCTGGACGACCTGATTTCGTTTTGAATGTAACATCTACTTCCTCAATATTAGTTGAAGGTAGTTTAACATCACGAACAGTAGCACCATCATCATTGGGCATTGTGATCACAATAGTAGGATTCTTTTCTTCAAAATCGACACCTTTTGTGATTAAATCTTGTTTATTGGAGATATCCTTAGGTGTGACTCGGACAGAATCTGCAGCAATGAGGGTATTAATGTATTCCATTTCTTCGCAGAATGTTCCTGTAGTTGTTTCTGTTGCGCTAGTTGTTATGCCTTGGGTACTAGCCGATGACTGTACAGTGCCAGTTGATATTTCCGGAATGCTTGATGTAGATCCTTGTGTGCTTCCTGATGTTCCTTCACTAGCTGTTGTCCCTTGGCTAACAGTTGAGATTTCTGGAGCAACAGATGATTCTGTGCTAACTGTTTTGCTTGTGACTTCTGTAGAAACTGCTAGTATAGTGGAGGTTCCTAAATATACATATGATTATAAGTGATTTTGCTATAGCCAGGTGCGTTTGTTTGGAAAATTCAAGATGGAATAGAATTCTTACCTAATGTGGCACCTGTGGTAGTACCTTCGGCACAGGCAATTACTGATAATATGACATTTTTTGGTGCATTACCATCTGTTGTCTTAATTACTTTAATCACAACCTCTACAACCTTCTCGCTTGGAAGTTCATTTCTATTCAACGATGTTGGATGTCCCCGAACTGGACGTGCTGGACGACCTGATTTCGTTTTGAATGTAACTTCTACTTCTTCAATATCGCTTGAAGGTAATTTGACATCACGAACAATAGCACCATCATCATTGGGCATTGTGATCACAAAAGTAGGATTCTTTTCTTCAAAATCGACACCTTTTGTGATTAAATCTTGTTTATTGGAGATATCCTTAGGTGTAACTCGGACAGAATCTGTAGCAATGAGGGTATTAATGTATTCCATTTCTTCGCAGAATTTTCCTGTAGTTGTTTCTGGTGCGCTAGATGTTATTTCCTGGGTACTAGCCGATGTCTGCACAGTACCAGTTGTTCCTTGAGTACCAGTTGATATTTCGGGAATGCTTGATGTAGATCCTTGTGTACTTGTGGATGTGCCTTCACTAGATGTTGTGCCTTGGCTTATAGTTGAGATTTCTGGAGCAGCAGATGATTCTGTGCTACCTGTTTTGGTAGTGCCTTCTGTAGAAAGTGTTGGCATACCGGAGGTTCCTAGACAGACATGGAGTTATAACTCATTTTGCTATAGTGGAGGGACGCGGCAAAAAGTTCTACTTGAGGTGCTCGAGGCGCGGTTCCGAATAGCTAGCCTACTTCATCGGCATTTTTAACATAGTTTTGGTCGCTTTTTGAGCTTTTTGTATTTAGCTTTAGTTGTAGGTTTACCCAAAGGTAGTCCGCGCTGACTCGAATTGAATTCGATTTCAGTAAAGGTAAAATACTGCAGTCTATTTCAATCTACTTCAAAGACAAAAATAGGTTGGAGTAGATTGGAGAGTTTCGAGGTTTTTAAGACCGAATTCTTGTGGCCTAAGAACGGGTTAGTTTTGGGTGAAACTACAACTAAAGCTGTATAGAAATGTTCAAAGGAGACCAAAAGCATCTTAAAGATGGCGATGAAGTAGCCTAAGTATTGTGAAGTGTGCCTGTAGTAGCTGAAGTAGTGGCTTTTCCTCTAGGGGGAAAAAGCAGATTGTTGACATCCAAAATGTGTTGAAATGTTTTGAATTTATTTGAAATCTGTTATAACCTCTTGAAATCGGTTAAAATCGTAAAACTGCGCATGTAGCGTACCCATAAATTCTCATGGTCTATCGTAAGGAAGTATTCATAGGTCCCCATGTTCTGTTCTATGATGGACCCATAACTCCACATCACTTTTCCTATGCAGGTAGCAATAGGTTCTTAAGGACTATGATATGGTGGTATCCTTAGGTCCTCATTTGCTACTATATGAGGGTAACGTTGGGGTCTCATCTCCTGTTACATAAAGGTACCCTTAGGTCTTCAAGTCTTACTACCTGATGGGACCATTTGGTTTTCATATCTTATTATGTAAAGGTATCGTTAGGTCCTCATGTACTACTATACGAGGGTAGCCTTGGATTCTTAAGTCCTATTATATGAAGGTACCCTTAGACCCTCATCTTCTCTTACATAAAGGTACCTTTGACTCCTCAAGTACTCTTATATCAAAGAACCCTTAAATGCTCATCTCTTGTTATATGCAGGTACCCTTAGTGCTCCAGAGCTATTACATGGAGATATCTTTGGATCCTCATGCTATTATATGAGGGGGCCTTTTAGTTGCTGAAGTACTATTGCAGAAGGCTACGATCGGTCAGCACTGGGATGCAACAATGTGAATACTTCCAGTGGTATTGGTGACATTGACAATATGTAAAGAAAAAACAAAGTTAAGTATTTTGAAAAACTTATCAAAAATTCGAATTGGGCGACCCGCCAAAGATTGATCGAACTTTATGATGAAAACCTTATTTTTGGAAAAAAAACATTTTTCCTGGCGAAAAATCAAGAACATAAAATTAATCTTTCAATATTTTACGTTTTCTGATTTGTTTCGTCAAGGAAGTGCTTTTATCGAATACAGTGGTTGGATATAACGTTTGAACAACGGCTTTCTGGATTGAAGAAATTGATTCTATCATTAGCTTTCGAAACTTTCACCTTTAGTGTTCCTTTGCAAACTATCAATGCCACTAATACCTAATAGTATTGGTGTTGGAAGTATTAGGAATGTTATATCCTTCTGCTGACTTAAGTAGACTATCATATAATAGGAGATGAGAACCCAATGGTACTTCATATAGTAGGAAATGAGTACTGAACATAGCTGCAAACAGGCCAGTTTTTTGGCCTGACCTGGTGGGAATGTGTCAACCCGTCACGGTTTTTCTTGTCTGGCTTTCGTAACAAATTTCACAGGGTGTTTATAATTGGTGTTTGAATATGTACCATTACAGAGCTTTTCTAATGAAAACCATGTAATTTTTGCAAACTAAGTCCAACTATCACCATCGTCCTCATTACGAAATCCCTGTCGCTTCATTGCAAAAGCTCTACAACTAATATGAACCCCCTTGTATTAATCGTTACAATCGCTCTGTAAATTTCGTTAAGACATCCCTGTGTTTTTGAATATTCCTATTTTTGATGTTACGAAAGGTCTGATTTGTGCTGTTTGTTCAACTTGTCATGTGACCAATTGAGACGTTCTCAACCTGCGCAGACCGGTCACAAAGGCAGGTCAGGTCAAAGAAAGCTAGTCGGCTTGTTGCCTGACCTGTAGGCTTATACTAAACCTAAAAACTGCAATCCATTATTCTAACACAAGTATCTATCAAGTTGCATACTAAGCGATAGTATTTAACATGAATCTGATTTTTTATTTCTACTTTCATAGTAATCATAATATTAGAAAAGGTTCTCATAAAGCAGAAGAAAAAGCAGCTGAATCCATACCAAAACTAGTATACAGCAAAAATGATCACTATTAGAAAATCTGTTAGCACAATCTCTATGGGATTAAAATGTAAAACACGACATAATCACTTTCGCTGTCGGCCGCAGTTTGTGCCGCTACTTTTGGCTATCAGCCTCACTCTGTAGTAGTGTCGGTTACGGTCTGTGATGCTGCTTTTAGCTGTCAGTCATGATCTGTGGGGCACTGGGGCGAGGGAAGTGGGTCCAAATTTCTACCTTTAAACACTTCAACACTCTCCTTCAAGTTGTCTTTCGCAAAATTCCTAAACATCTAGTATTATACTAAGAGGGAATATGATAATGCAGGATATTTATCATGAACTGGTTTTAAATGTAAAAGATCTTGTCGTCACTAACAAATGTCTAAAGTAATTAGATGAATTTGTTGATATTTTGCACTTGATTCATAATATTTTCATTCACAAACATGATACAATACATTGATAAATCTTTTTTCTCAGTTTCAGCTTTTACGCTCTTATACTCTGCCTTAGACGAATTCTAAAGCACCTCTTTCTCTTTTTTTAAAATTTAATATTCAATCTAATTTATAGCCACACTTAACCATCAATGAACTACATCTACCATTTCAAGTTCAAATTGAGCAGACCAAACAGTTTAGGCTGGCCAGATTATGAATTTCCTTCTATGGAGTAGGCCAAGCCAAAATATAAGCTCAGCATGTCCTCATACGCTGGCTTGACAAACCTGCACCTCTGGGATCTGGGGGTACCTTCGTCCAATAGGAGATGAAGGCCTAAGAGCATCTACATATAGTAGGACATTGGGATCTAAGGATGCCTCCAAATAATAGGATTTGACGATCCAAATATATCTCCATATAAAACGAGATAAAGACTTAATGATACCTTGATATAATAGAAGATTAGGACTCGGAGTACTAACAGCTAGCACGACATAAAGACCTAAAAAAACTTTCCTACAATTTGAGATGAGGACTTAAGGGTACCTATATCGAATAAGACCTGAGCATCTTACGAAAACTTCATGTACTAGGACACGAGGATCTGAGTATATCTCCATATAAGAGGATTCCAGTACCAAAGCTAATCTTTATATATTAGAATATGAGCGCATAACGCTTTCTCGATGTAAGACGAGTTGATAATCTAAGGGTAATTTCATATATTAAGACATGAGGACCCACAAAAACCTTCATATGGTAGGATTCAGTATACATCTGTTATTAATAAAACTAAAAAATAAAACAAAATAGTTATTGTTATTAATAACACCCCATAACAGTAACTCTTCATCTCTACTCCAAAATCTTTTCAAATCCTTTCCAATCTTTTCCAATCTTAAAATCTTGAAATCGGCTTTTCCCATTCGAGACAGTTGCACTGGTTAGAACAAAACGAGATGGAATATAATCCTTACCTAGTGTCGCACCTGTGGTGGTACCTTCAGCACAAGCAATCACTGACAATGTGACATCTTGTGGTGCATTACCATCTGTTGTCTTGGTTACTTTAATCACAACCTCTATAACCTTCTCGCTTGGAAATTCATTTCTGTTCAATGATGTTGGGTGTCCACGGATTGGACGTGCTGGACGACCTGATTTCGTTTTGAATGTAACTTCTACTTCTTCCAAATTGCTTGAAGGTAATTTGATATCACGAACAATCGCACCATCATCATTGGGCGTTGCAATCACAATAGTTGGATTCGTTTCTTCAAAATCCACGCCTTTTGTGATTAAATCTTCTTTATTGGAGATATCCTTAGGTGTTACTCGGACAGAATCGGTAGCAATGAGGGTATTAATGTATTCCATTTCTTCACAAAATTTTCCCGTAGTTGTTTCTGGTGCTCTAGTGCTTGTTCTTTGGCTACCAGTTGATATTTCTGGAGTGTTTGATGTAGATTCTTGTGTGCTTCCCGATGTTCCTTCACTAGCTGTTGTACCTTGGCTAGCAGTTGTGACTTCTGTAGAACCAGTTGAGATACCGGAGGTTCCTACACATAAATTAAATTATAAATCATTTTGCTGTAGCTGGGTGTATTTGTCAGAAAAAATGGAAATTGAATATAATCCTTACCTAGTGTGGTACCTGTAGTAGTACCTTCAGCACAAGCAATTACCGATGATGTGACATCTTGTGGTGCATTACCATCTGTTGTCTTGATTACTTTAATCACAACCTCTACAACCTTTTCGTTTGGAAATTCATTTCTATTCAACGATGTTGGATGTCCCCAAAAAGGACGTGTTGAACGACCTGATTTTGTTTTCAATGTAACTTCTACTTCTTCCAAATTGCTTGAAGGTAATTTGACATCACGAACAATAGCACCATCATCATTGGGCATGGTGATCACAATAGTTGGATTCTTTTCATCAAAATCGACACCTTTTGTGATTAAATCTTCTTTATTGGAGATATCTTTAGGTGTTACTCGGACAGAATCTGTAGCAATGAGGGTATTAATGTA